>BJCG01002788.1:0-48077 GCA_005406145.1 Prunus yedoensis
AAAAAAAAAAAGTACACAAATAATTCAAAACAATTAATTACTATTTACCAAGTCATTTACGAAATCAGTAAATATTTTAAAGATTCACTAAAGAAACAATAATTAAAAACATAAAAACTAATTAAAGTAATTAAAAAAGGCTAAGGTAATACTTAATAACAGGTATTAAATTAAAGAAGTTGGCCCAAAACAAAGTAAAGAAACTGATTTTATATTTTGAAAATTTAAAAAATTTGAAAAAAAGAAAAAAAAAGGCAAAACAACCTCTCCCGACGAAATTCACCTATGCCGACGAAATTTTGTCGCGAGAAACCTAATCCGACAAAATTTGCCGGCATAGACCTATGCCGACGAAATTTCGTCGGGAGAGGTTTTTGCAAAAAATAATAAAACTTAGTATTTTCAAGTCAATAAATTTTTTTTTTTTTATAAAAAATAATTTCTTTTCAGTAATTAAATGATGTCTAGCCTGATCCTGATTTAGTTAGTGAAGAATTAGTGTTAAATATTTTAATTAAATCATAAATGATATTACTTAATAAATAGTATTATGTTTCAAACGTTTTGAATTTAATACAATTCTTAAATCCTAATCATTCACTAAGTAAACAGTAGTTCAAGTAATTAAAAAAGGGAAAATCAGATTAAGGTATTTATAAAGAATAGCCGAGCGGCTGTACTGTTTAAATATTCTATTTGTAGAGTATAGCCGCGCGGCTATACTCTTTAAAATAAATTGATAAATTGGGGATGCCTAGGCGCTATGCGGGTCCATTTAAATAAAATAAATAGTATAGCCGCGCGCCTATACTCTTTTAAATATCTAATTGGGTTGCCTTTTTGTTTATTGAAATTTTTTCTCCCTAATTTTTCCTTTGTCGATAACACTAGTCTAGAGCATTAGATCCATTATGTTTAGGCAATTACCAAGGTATAGCTATTGTCCCCTTTTGATTTTTTACTTTTCCATAGTCATTACCCGTATAAATAAGTTTAGCATTCTCCCATTTAATACTCGTATTATACACGTACGTACGTATTTTTCAATACTACTTCGTTTCCGTATATGTCCTAAAGACTCGGTATAATGAAAGCAAATGTATAATACACGTACGCACGTATTTTAATGACTATTTAATATGAAAGAACAAAAAAAAAAAAGTACACAAAATTAATTCAAAACAATTAATTACTATTTACCAAGTCATTTACGAAATCAGTAAAATATTTCAAATATTCACTAAAGAAACAATAATTAAAACATAAAAACTAATTAAAGTAATTAAAAAAAGGCTAAGGAATACTTAATCACAGGTAATTAAAATTAAAGAAGTTGGCACCAAAAACAAAAGTAAAGCAACTGATTTTATATTTTGAAAATTTAAAAAATTTGAAAAAAGAAAAAAAAAAAAAGGCAAAACAACCTCTCCCGACGAAATTCACCTATGCCGACGAAATTTGTCGCGAGAAACCTAATCCGACAAAACTTTGCCGGCATAGACCTATGCCGACGAAATTTCGTCGGGAGAGGTTTTTTGCAAAAAATAAATATAAACTTAGTATTTCAAGTCAATAAATTTTTTTTTTTTATAAAAAATAATTTCTTTTCAGTAATTAAATGATGTCCTAGCCTGATTTAGTAGTGAAGAATTAGTGTTAAATATTTTAATTAAAATCATAAATGATATTACTTAATAAATAGTATTATGTTTTCAAACGTTTGAATTTAATACAATTCTTAAATCCTAATCATTCACTAAGTAAACAGTAGTTCAAGTAATTAAAAAAGGGAAAATCAGATTAAGGTATTTATAAAGAATAGCCGAGCGGCTGTACTGTTTAAATATTCTATTTGTAGAGTATAGCCGCGCGGCTATACTCTTTAAAATAAATTGATAAATTGGGATGCCTAGGCGCTATGCGGGTCCATTTAAATAAAATAAATAGTATAGCCGCGCGCCTATACTCTTTAAATATCTAATGGGTGCCTTTTTGTTTATTGAAATTTTTTCTCCCTAATTTTTCCTTTGTCGATAACACTAGTCTAGAGCATTATCCATTATGTTTAGGCCATTACCAAGGTATAGCTATTGTCCCCTTTTGATTTTTTACTTTTCCATAGTCATTACCCGTATAAATAATTTAGCATTCTCCCATTTAATACTCGTATTATACACGTACGTACGTATTTTTCAATACTACTTCCGTTTTCCGTATATGTCCTAAAGACTCGGTATAATGAAAGCAAATGTATAATACACGTACGCACGTATTTTAATGACTATTTAATATGAAAGAACAAAAAAAAAAAAGTACACAAAATAATTCAAAACAATTAATTACTATTTACCAAGTCATTTACGAAATCAGTAAAATATTTAAATATTCACTAAAGAAACAATAATTAAAACATAAAACTAATTAAAGTAATTAAAAAAAGGCTAAGGTAATACTTAATCACAGGTATTAAATTAAAGAAGTTGGCCCAAAAACAAAAGTAAAGAAACTGATTTTATATTTTGAAAATTTAAAAAATTTGAAAAAAAGAAAAAAAAAGGCAAAACAACCTCTCCCGACGAAATTCACCTATGCCGACGAAATTTTGTCGCGAGAAACCTAATCCGACAAAACTTTGCCGGCATAGACCTATGCCGACGAAATTTCGTCGGGAGAGGTTTTTTGCAAAAAATAAATATAAACTTAGTATTTTCAAGTCAATAAATTTTTTTTTTTTATAAAAAATAATTTCTTTTCAGTAATTAAATGATGTCCTAGCCTGATTTAGTAGTGAAGAATTAGTGTTAAATATTTTAATTAAAATCATAAATGATATTACTTAATAAATAGTATTATGTTTTCAAACGTTTTGAATTTAATACAATTCTTAAATCCTAATCATTCACTAAGTAAACAGTAGTTCAAGTAATTAAAAAAGGGAAAATCAGATTAAGGTATTTATAAAGAATAGCCGAGCGGCTGTACTGTTTAAATATTCTATTTGTAGAGTATAGCCGCGCGGCTATACTCTTTAAAATAAATTGATAAATTGGGATGCCTAGGCGCTATGCGGGTCCATTTAAATAAAATAAATAGTATAGCCGCGCGCCTATACTCTTTAAATATCTAATGGGTGCCTTTTTGTTTATTGAAATTTTTTCTCCCTAATTTTTCCTTTGTCGATAACACTAGTCTAGAGCATTATCCATTATGTTTAGGCCATTACCAAGGTATAGCTATTGTCCCCTTTTGATTTTTTACTTTTCCATAGTCATTACCCGTATAAATAATTTAGCATTCTCCCATTTAATACTCGTATTATACACGTACGTACGTATTTTTCAATACTACTTCCGTTTTCCGTATATGTCCTAAAGACTCGGTATAATGAAAGCAAATGTATAATACACGTACGCACGTATTTTAATGACTATTTAATATGAAAGAACAAAAAAAAAAAAGTACACAAAATAATTCAAAACAATTAATTACTATTTACCAAGTCATTTACGAAATCAGTAAAATATTTAAATATTCACTAAAGAAACAATAATTAAAACATAAAAACTAATTAAAGTAATTAAAAAAAGGCTAAGGTAATACTTAATCACAGGTATTAAATTAAAGAAGTTGGCCCAAAAACAAAAGTAAAGAAACTGATTTTATATTTTGAAAATTTAAAAAATTTGAAAAAAAGAAAAAAAAAAGGCAAAACAACCTCTCCCGACGAAATTCACCTATGCCGACGAAATTTTGTCGCGAGAAACCTAATCCGACAAAACTTTGCCGGCATAGACCTATGCCGACGAAATTTCGTCGGGAGAGGTTTTTTGCAAAAAATAAATATAAACTTAGTATTTTCAAGTCAATAAATTTTTTTTTTTTATAAAAAATAATTTCTTTTCAGTAATTAAATGATGTCCTAGCCTGATTTAGTAGTGAAGAATTAGTGTTAAATATTTTAATTAAAATCATAAATGATATTACTTAATAAATAGTATTATGTTTTCAAACGTTTTGAATTTAATACAATTCTTAAATCCTAATCATTCACTAAGTAAACAGTAGTTCAAGTAATTAAAAAAGGGAAAATCAGATTAAGGTATTTATAAAGAATAGCCGAGCGGCTGTACTGTTTAAATATTCTATTTGTAGAGTATAGCCGCGCGGCTATACTCTTTAAAATAAATTGATAAATTGGGATGCCTAGGCGCTATGCGGGTCCATTTAAATAAAATAAATAGTATAGCCGCGCGCCTATACTCTTTAAATATCTAATGGGTGCCTTTTTGTTTATTGAAATTTTTTCTCCCTAATTTTTCCTTTGTCGATAACACTAGTCTAGAGCATTATCCATTATGTTTAGGCCATTACCAAGGTATAGCTATTGTCCCCTTTTGATTTTTTACTTTTCCATAGTCATTACCCGTATAAATAATTTAGCATTCTCCCATTTAATACTCGTATTATACACGTACGTACGTATTTTTCAATACTACTTCCGTTTTCCGTATATGTCCTAAAGACTCGGTATAATGAAAGCAAATGTATAATACACGTACGCACGTATTTTAATGACTATTTAATATGAAAGAACAAAAAAAAAAAAGTACACAAAATAATTCAAAACAATTAATTACTATTTACCAAGTCATTTACGAAATCAGTAAAATATTTAAATATTCACTAAAGAAACAATAATTAAAACATAAAAACTAATTAAAGTAATTAAAAAAAGGCTAAGGTAATACTTAATCACAGGTATTAAATTAAAGAAGTTGGCCCAAAAACAAAAGTAAAGAAACTGATTTTATATTTTGAAAATTTAAAAAATTTGAAAAAAAGAAAAAAAAAGGCAAAACAACCTCTCCCGACGAAATTCACCTATGCCGACGAAATTTTGTCGCGAGAAACCTAATCCGACAAAACTTTGCCGGCATAGACCTATGCCGACGAAATTTCGTCGGGAGAGGTTTTTTGCAAAAAATAAATATAAACTTAGTATTTTCAAGTCAATAAATTTTTTTTTTTTTATAAAAAATAATTTCTTTTCAGTAATTAAATGATGTCCTAGCCTGATTTAGTAGTGAAGAATTAGTGTTAAATATTTTAATTAAAATCATAAATGATATTACTTAATAAATAGTATTATGTTTTCAAACGTTTTGAATTTAATACAATTCTTAAATCCTAATCATTCACTAAGTAAACAGTAGTTCAAGTAATTAAAAAAGGGAAAATCAGATTAAGGTATTTATAAAGAATAGCCGAGCGGCTGTACTGTTTAAATATTCTATTTGTAGAGTATAGCCGCGCGGCTATACTCTTTAAAATAAATTGATAAATTGGGATGCCTAGGCGCTATGCGGGTCCATTTAAATAAAATAAATAGTATAGCCGCGCGCCTATACTCTTTAAATATCTAATGGGTGCCTTTTTGTTTATTGAAATTTTTTCTCCCTAATTTTTCCTTTGTCGATAACACTAGTCTAGAGCATTATCCATTATGTTTAGGCCATTACCAAGGTATAGCTATTGTCCCCTTTTGATTTTTTACTTTTCCATAGTCATTACCCGTATAAATAATTTAGCATTCTCCCATTTAATACTCGTATTATACACGTACGTACGTATTTTTCAATACTACTTCCGTTTTCCGTATATGTCCTAAAGACTCGGTATAATGAAAGCAAATGTATAATACACGTACGCACGTATTTTAATGACTATTTAATATGAAAGAACAAAAAAAAAAAAGTACACAAAATAATTCAAAACAATTAATTACTATTTACCAAGTCATTTACGAAATCAGTAAAATATTTAAATATTCACTAAAGAAACAATAATTAAAACATAAAAACTAATTAAAGTAATTAAAAAAAGGCTAAGGTAATACTTAATCACAGGTATTAAATTAAAGAAGTTGGCCCAAAAACAAAAGTAAAGAAACTGATTTTATATTTTGAAAATTTAAAAAATTTGAAAAAAAGAAAAAAAAAGGCAAAACAACCTCTCCCGACGAAATTCACCTATGCCGACGAAATTTTGTCGCGAGAAACCTAATCCGACAAAACTTTGCCGGCATAGACCTATGCCGACGAAATTTCGTCGGGAGAGGTTTTTTGCAAAAAATAAATATAAACTTAGTATTTTCAAGTCAATAAATTTTTTTTTTTTTATAAAAAATAATTTCTTTTCAGTAATTAAATGATGTCCTAGCCTGATTTAGTAGTGAAGAATTAGTGTTAAATATTTTAATTAAAATCATAAATGATATTACTTAATAAATAGTATTATGTTTTCAAACGTTTTGAATTTAATACAATTCTTAAATCCTAATCATTCACTAAGTAAACAGTAGTTCAAGTAATTAAAAAAGGGAAAATCAGATTAAGGTATTTATAAAGAATAGCCGAGCGGCTGTACTGTTTAAATATTCTATTTGTAGAGTATAGCCGCGCGGCTATACTCTTTAAAATAAATTGATAAATTGGGATGCCTAGGCGCTATGCGGGTCCATTTAAATAAAATAAATAGTATAGCCGCGCGCCTATACTCTTTAAATATCTAATGGGTGCCTTTTTGTTTATTGAAATTTTTTCTCCCTAATTTTTCCTTTGTCGATAACACTAGTCTAGAGCATTATCCATTATGTTTAGGCCATTACCAAGGTATAGCTATTGTCCCCTTTTGATTTTTTACTTTTCCATAGTCATTACCCGTATAAATAATTTAGCATTCTCCCATTTAATACTCGTATTATACACGTACGTACGTATTTTTCAATACTACTTCCGTTTTCCGTATATGTCCTAAAGACTCGGTATAATGAAAGCAAATGTATAATACACGTACGCACGTATTTTAATGACTATTTAATATGAAAGAACAAAAAAAAAAAAGTACACAAAATAATTCAAAACAATTAATTACTATTTACCAAGTCATTTACGAAATCAGTAAAATATTTAAATATTCACTAAAGAAACAATAATTAAAACATAAAAACTAATTAAAGTAATTAAAAAAAGGCTAAGGTAATACTTAATCACAGGTATTAAATTAAAGAAGTTGGCCCAAAAACAAAAGTAAAGAAACTGATTTTATATTTTGAAAATTTAAAAAATTTGAAAAAAAGAAAAAAAAAGGCAAAACAACCTCTCCCGACGAAATTCACCTATGCCGACGAAATTTTGTCGCGAGAAACCTAATCCGACAAAACTTTGCCGGCATAGACCTATGCCGACGAAATTTCGTCGGGAGAGGTTTTTTGCAAAAAAATAAATATAAACTTAGTATTTTCAAGTCAATAAATTTTTTTTTTTTTATAAAAAATAATTTCTTTTCAGTAATTAAATGATGTCCTAGCCTGATTTAGTAGTGAAGAATTAGTGTTAAATATTTTAATTAAAATCATAAATGATATTACTTAATAAATAGTATTATGTTTTCAAACGTTTTGAATTTAATACAATTCTTAAATCCTAATCATTCACTAAGTAAACAGTAGTTCAAGTAATTAAAAAAGGGAAAATCAGATTAAGGTATTTATAAAGAATAGCCGAGCGGCTGTACTGTTTAAATATTCTATTTGTAGAGTATAGCCGCGCGGCTATACTCTTTAAAATAAATTGATAAATTGGGATGCCTAGGCGCTATGCGGGTCCATTTAAATAAAATAAATAGTATAGCCGCGCGCCTATACTCTTTAAATATCTAATGGGTGCCTTTTTGTTTATTGAAATTTTTTCTCCCTAATTTTTCCTTTGTCGATAACACTAGTCTAGAGCATTATCCATTATGTTTAGGCCATTACCAAGGTATAGCTATTGTCCCCTTTTGATTTTTTACTTTTCCATAGTCATTACCCGTATAAATAATTTAGCATTCTCCCATTTAATACTCGTATTATACACGTACGTACGTATTTTTCAATACTACTTCCGTTTTCCGTATATGTCCTAAAGACTCGGTATAATGAAAGCAAATGTATAATACACGTACGCACGTATTTTAATGACTATTTAATATGAAAGAACAAAAAAAAAAAAGTACACAAAATAATTCAAAACAATTAATTACTATTTACCAAGTCATTTACGAAATCAGTAAAATATTTAAATATTCACTAAAGAAACAATAATTAAAACATAAAAACTAATTAAAGTAATTAAAAAAAGGCTAAGGTAATACTTAATCACAGGTATTAAATTAAAGAAGTTGGCCCAAAAACAAAAGTAAAGAAACTGATTTTATATTTTGAAAATTTAAAAAATTTGAAAAAAAGAAAAAAAAGGCAAAACAACCTCTCCCGACGAAATTCACCTATGCCGACGAAATTTTGTCGCGAGAAACCTAATCCGACAAAACTTTGCCGGCATAGACCTATGCCGACGAAATTTCGTCGGGAGAGGTTTTTTGCAAAAAATAAATATAAACTTAGTATTTTCAAGTCAATAAATTTTTTTTTTTTATAAAAAATAATTTCTTTTCAGTAATTAAATGATGTCCTAGCCTGATTTAGTAGTGAAGAATTAGTGTTAAATATTTTAATTAAAATCATAAATGATATTACTTAATAAATAGTATTATGTTTTCAAACGTTTTGAATTTAATACAATTCTTAAATCCTAATCATTCACTAAGTAAACAGTAGTTCAAGTAATTAAAAAAGGGAAAATCAGATTAAGGTATTTATAAAGAATAGCCGAGCGGCTGTACTGTTTAAATATTCTATTTGTAGAGTATAGCCGCGCGGCTATACTCTTTAAAATAAATTGATAAATTGGGATGCCTAGGCGCTATGCGGGTCCATTTAAATAAAATAAATAGTATAGCCGCGCGCCTATACTCTTTAAATATCTAATGGGTGCCTTTTTGTTTATTGAAATTTTTTCTCCCTAATTTTTCCTTTGTCGATAACACTAGTCTAGAGCATTATCCATTATGTTTAGGCCATTACCAAGGTATAGCTATTGTCCCCTTTTGATTTTTTACTTTTCCATAGTCATTACCCGTATAAATAATTTAGCATTCTCCCATTTAATACTCGTATTATACACGTACGTACGTATTTTTCAATACTACTTCCGTTTTCCGTATATGTCCTAAAGACTCGGTATAATGAAAGCAAATGTATAATACACGTACGCACGTATTTTAATGACTATTTAATATGAAAGAACAAAAAAAAAAAAGTACACAAAATAATTCAAAACAATTAATTACTATTTACCAAGTCATTTACGAAATCAGTAAAATATTTAAATATTCACTAAAGAAACAATAATTAAAACATAAAAACTAATTAAAGTAATTAAAAAAAGGCTAAGGTAATACTTAATCACAGGTATTAAATTAAAGAAGTTGGCCCAAAAACAAAAGTAAAGAAACTGATTTTATATTTTGAAAATTTAAAAAATTTGAAAAAAAGAAAAAAAAAGGCAAAACAACCTCTCCCGACGAAATTCACCTATGCCGACGAAATTTTGTCGCGAGAAACCTAATCCGACAAAACTTTGCCGGCATAGACCTATGCCGACGAAATTTCGTCGGGAGAGGTTTTTTGCAAAAAATAAATATAAACTTAGTATTTTCAAGTCAATAAATTTTTTTTTTTTTATAAAAAATAATTTCTTTTCAGTAATTAAATGATGTCCTAGCCTGATTTAGTAGTGAAGAATTAGTGTTAAATATTTTAATTAAAATCATAAATGATATTACTTAATAAATAGTATTATGTTTTCAAACGTTTTGAATTTAATACAATTCTTAAATCCTAATCATTCACTAAGTAAACAGTAGTTCAAGTAATTAAAAAAGGGAAAATCAGATTAAGGTATTTATAAAGAATAGCCGAGCGGCTGTACTGTTTAAATATTCTATTTGTAGAGTATAGCCGCGCGGCTATACTCTTTAAAATAAATTGATAAATTGGGATGCCTAGGCGCTATGCGGGTCCATTTAAATAAAATAAATAGTATAGCCGCGCGCCTATACTCTTTAAATATCTAATGGGTGCCTTTTTGTTTATTGAAATTTTTTCTCCCTAATTTTTCCTTTGTCGATAACACTAGTCTAGAGCATTATCCATTATGTTTAGGCCATTACCAAGGTATAGCTATTGTCCCCTTTTGATTTTTTACTTTTCCATAGTCATTACCCGTATAAATAATTTAGCATTCTCCCATTTAATACTCGTATTATACACGTACGTACGTATTTTTCAATACTACTTCCGTTTTCCGTATATGTCCTAAAGACTCGGTATAATGAAAGCAAATGTATAATACACGTACGCACGTATTTTAATGACTATTTAATATGAAAGAACAAAAAAAAAAAAGTACACAAAATAATTCAAAACAATTAATTACTATTTACCAAGTCATTTACGAAATCAGTAAAATATTTAAATATTCACTAAAGAAACAATAATTAAAACATAAAAACTAATTAAAGTAATTAAAAAAAGGCTAAGGTAATACTTAATCACAGGTATTAAATTAAAGAAGTTGGCCCAAAAACAAAAGTAAAGAAACTGATTTTATATTTTGAAAATTTAAAAAATTTGAAAAAAAGAAAAAAAAAGGCAAAACAACCTCTCCCGACGAAATTCACCTATGCCGACGAAATTTTGTCGCGAGAAACCTAATCCGACAAAACTTTGCCGGCATAGACCTATGCCGACGAAATTTCGTCGGGAGAGGTTTTTTGCAAAAAATAAATATAAACTTAGTATTTTCAAGTCAATAAATTTTTTTTTTTTTATAAAAAATAATTTCTTTTCAGTAATTAAATGATGTCCTAGCCTGATTTAGTAGTGAAGAATTAGTGTTAAATATTTTAATTAAAATCATAAATGATATTACTTAATAAATAGTATTATGTTTTCAAACGTTTTGAATTTAATACAATTCTTAAATCCTAATCATTCACTAAGTAAACAGTAGTTCAAGTAATTAAAAAAGGGAAAATCAGATTAAGGTATTTATAAAGAATAGCCGAGCGGCTGTACTGTTTAAATATTCTATTTGTAGAGTATAGCCGCGCGGCTATACTCTTTAAAATAAATTGATAAATTGGGATGCCTAGGCGCTATGCGGGTCCATTTAAATAAAATAAATAGTATAGCCGCGCGCCTATACTCTTTAAATATCTAATGGGTGCCTTTTTGTTTATTGAAATTTTTTCTCCCTAATTTTTCCTTTGTCGATAACACTAGTCTAGAGCATTATCCATTATGTTTAGGCCATTACCAAGGTATAGCTATTGTCCCCTTTTGATTTTTTACTTTTCCATAGTCATTACCCGTATAAATAATTTAGCATTCTCCCATTTAATACTCGTATTATACACGTACGTACGTATTTTTCAATACTACTTCCGTTTTCCGTATATGTCCTAAAGACTCGGTATAATGAAAGCAAATGTATAATACACGTACGCACGTATTTTAATGACTATTTAATATGAAAGAACAAAAAAAAAAAAGTACACAAAATAATTCAAAACAATTAATTACTATTTACCAAGTCATTTACGAAATCAGTAAAATATTTAAATATTCACTAAAGAAACAATAATTAAAACATAAAAACTAATTAAAGTAATTAAAAAAAGGCTAAGGTAATACTTAATCACAGGTATTAAATTAAAGAAGTTGGCCCAAAAACAAAAGTAAAGAAACTGATTTTATATTTTGAAAATTTAAAAAATTTGAAAAAAAGAAAAAAAAAGGCAAAACAACCTCTCCCGACGAAATTCACCTATGCCGACGAAATTTTGTCGCGAGAAACCTAATCCGACAAAACTTTGCCGGCATAGACCTATGCCGACGAAATTTCGTCGGGAGAGGTTTTTTGCAAAAAATAAATATAAACTTAGTATTTTCAAGTCAATAAATTTTTTTTTTTTTATAAAAAATAATTTCTTTTCAGTAATTAAATGATGTCCTAGCCTGATTTAGTAGTGAAGAATTAGTGTTAAATATTTTAATTAAAATCATAAATGATATTACTTAATAAATAGTATTATGTTTTCAAACGTTTTGAATTTAATACAATTCTTAAATCCTAATCATTCACTAAGTAAACAGTAGTTCAAGTAATTAAAAAAGGGAAAATCAGATTAAGGTATTTATAAAGAATAGCCGAGCGGCTGTACTGTTTAAATATTCTATTTGTAGAGTATAGCCGCGCGGCTATACTCTTTAAAATAAATTGATAAATTGGGATGCCTAGGCGCTATGCGGGTCCATTTAAATAAAATAAATAGTATAGCCGCGCGCCTATACTCTTTAAATATCTAATGGGTGCCTTTTTGTTTATTGAAATTTTTTCTCCCTAATTTTTCCTTTGTCGATAACACTAGTCTAGAGCATTATCCATTATGTTTAGGCCATTACCAAGGTATAGCTATTGTCCCCTTTTGATTTTTTACTTTTCCATAGTCATTACCCGTATAAATAATTTAGCATTCTCCCATTTAATACTCGTATTATACACGTACGTACGTATTTTTCAATACTACTTCCGTTTTCCGTATATGTCCTAAAGACTCGGTATAATGAAAGCAAATGTATAATACACGTACGCACGTATTTTAATGACTATTTAATATGAAAGAACAAAAAAAAAAAGTACACAAAATAATTCAAAACAATTAATTACTATTTACCAAGTCATTTACGAAATCAGTAAAATATTTAAATATTCACTAAAGAAACAATAATTAAAACATAAAAACTAATTAAAGTAATTAAAAAAAGGCTAAGGTAATACTTAATCACAGGTATTAAATTAAAGAAGTTGGCCCAAAAACAAAAGTAAAGAAACTGATTTTATATTTTGAAAATTTAAAAAATTTGAAAAAAAGAAAAAAAAAGGCAAAACAACCTCTCCCGACGAAATTCACCTATGCCGACGAAATTTTGTCGCGAGAAACCTAATCCGACAAAACTTTGCCGGCATAGTGTTAATGTATGAATTTTGAGTATTTCTTTTGGCTTCCCTTGACAATTTTGTAATAGGATTTTTATTGTTTTTATTAAGCTCAAGTTTAGATTAAGAATAGCTTCTCTAGGTGTTCTTAACTAACATCTATCCTATGGAGGCTCATGCAATTTGACAAAGGTAAATTATGCATTGCATCATTGCATTAAATTGATTTCATAAAATGATGACTAGTCAACCTCTGCTTAGTGTGATTTCCAGCTCACTGTTTCCAGCTCACTGTTTCCAGCTGGACTCTACCCATCTATTTTGTCCTATTCTGCGAAATTCCCTGCTGCCATTGTACGATTCTAACCTAGGAATTTTGGTTAAAAAGCAAACCAATTGCTCCTTTGTAGCCGTCACTTTTGTAGGCAAGTTTTGGAAAGTTTCCTTGGAAACTATCTCTTCTTCCTCAAGAGCAAACCTTCATATTTTTCATCTTTGAGTTTTCCAAATTGATTTTTCGAAAACTGCATTTGAAATATGAAAACCTCATCTTGCTAGATCAAACACTCTCTCATATTTATATCTAGGTCAGATTCAAGATTGATTTCTTCAAGAGTATGGTTTCTTGAAGAAATTGGTCATTCTCCTTTGAATCCAAATTTGGTTTCGATTTGAGTTGGAGCTTGCAAGCTAGTGCCATGGGATGAACGAGCTGAAGAAGGAGCTGCCATTGCCATGAAGAACTAAGCTTCAAGCTTTGCTAAGTTGGAGAAGAAGATTGCACAAAGGAGGTATAGCTCATCTTCCTAAATAGATCTAGGTTTTGCTTGAGCTTGCTTGTATTCCTTTGTAAGAATCTTTTTCTACTTAGTGGATGCCTGGTCGGTTGATGACCTCCAGTTTTTCCCAATGGTGGGTTTCTGGGTGAACAAAATCTGGTTTGCATATCTGTAATTTTTCTGGGTTTCTGTTCTTGGTGGTTGACTAGTCATCTATATCTGCTGTTTGCTGTTTGCTGTTTGCTGTTTGCTGTTTACTTGATAATGATGACTTCACACACTTTCACCATAGTTGTTGCTAGCACAGGGGATGCCTAGATTGATGGGTCCTTCTGAGTGCCTAGGTTGTCACTAGTAATCTTCTAGGGCTGCAGGTACTTTGTAGCATGCCTTGTGTGCATTCTTGTTTGTGGTTGTGTTTGTGTGATTTAAATTTACCCCTCATCACCTGAGTATCAATTTCAATTGGTATCAGAGCACCAGCTCTTAATATAAATAGAGAGATCCTTTGGGTGCTAATTGGTATTAGGTGTGTAAGCATAAAAATGGATCAAATTGCTCCTTGCATTCATGATGAGCTTGCTTTGTTTGTTAAGAAATATAGAAGGGTTGTCAAAGATAAAACTGAAGTCACTAGGAATTGTCAAAATCCTCCTAGTTTGTCTGCAATTGTGTCTCAAGAAAATTTTCTTGAGGAGAGGAATTTTTTGGATTCTTATGGCCTTAGGGAGGACAAAAGTTTGAAGGGTATTGTAGAGTGCTATACATGTGGTGGTGTTGGACACATTGATGTGGAATGTGCAAATAACCACATAAAAGAGTCTAAAGTGAGACAAGAGTCAATTAATGCACGATGGAGTGATAATGATAATGATGTTTCTCCAAAGTATATCACTTCATCTTATGAAGAGGCAAATAATTTTTCCCTTGTTGCTTCTGTTCATAACTCTAGCCTTGTTAGAGTTCATGTAGTTGATGAAGGAAAATATGATTCAGGAAATGAATCTATGTCTAGAGATGATAGGCAAGATGACCAATCTTACAGGGAACACTGTGGAAAGTATGATATGCTTTTTAATGAAACTTGTAATTTCAAACAACATAATCACATGCTAGAACAAAAGATCAAAGAACTTGATGAATTGAATGAAACTCTCAAAATGGCCAAAAAGAAGTTGAGTGATATCTTGTATGAGAATGAAGTTGACATGTATGAATTGTATCATAAAGTTAGCACTCTTGAAAAAGAAAATTTTGTTTTGATTGAGAAGTTGAATATGCTTGAAAAAGACAAATCCTTGTTTCTTCATAGACTAACTTTGTTTGAGTTTGACAAGTCATTAGTTGAGCATGAAAATGTAGTCGTGCATGATAATTTTGTGGTTGAAAATTCTATTTTGCAACGCATGTTATTTGAGAAAGACATTGAGTTACAAAACTTGTTTGAGATGGTAAAATCACTTGAAAATGACATGGTTAAACAATCTGAATCTTTTGATGCTTTACAATTTGAAAATATAAGATTGGATCATGAACTTGAGTTGGAAAAAGAAAAGATTCAAGGTTTAACCATTGGTGCTGGAAAGATTGATAAAATGCTCAATTTGGGAAAATTATTTGGTGATAAGAAAGGTTTAGGATACATAGATGAGTCTTCTACACCTTCATCATTTGAGACAATCTTTGTCAAAGATGTGTCAACTCAAGAAGCTCCAAAATTTGTTCATGGTCTCAACTTGGGTTTCGATTCCGTGAATATTGTTTCTAAAGGAAAGTTGTCTCATCCACAATCCAAACTTGTGCCTACTTGCCACCATTGTGGTGTGAAAGGACACATTCGACCTAGGTGTGATATCCTTAGGATTGAGTCTCGAGGTTCCAAAGAAAGTGAGTTTAAGACTCATTTGTCATCTTTTAAAGGGTATGCAGCTGTAAAGTCTGTGGTTTGTACAAGAGATAAACACTCTTCACTTGAAAAATTTGGTTTCCAACAACCAAAAAGGTTCATTCCTACATGCCATCATTGTGGCACATTAGGACACATTAGACCAAAGTGTTTTGAGCTTAGGAATTTTGAGCAAAAGCCTTTTGTTCATTTCAAGAAAGTAAATGATGACTCACTTCAAACTCAAGTGAATGATCTTCTTTATAAAGCTGTCAAAATTTCTAAGGTGATCTCTTTGCCTCATAAAGTTTCAAAAGTCAAGCAAGTTTGGATCAAGAAGGAAGACCATGTTCTTCCTCATGTTGGTGACTAGTTTCTTTATCTTATGTATCTAGATCATTCTCTTATTTGTGTGTGCTTCATGGAGTCTAGATACATTCTCATGCATATGCACCTTACTTGTTCTTTTGTTTTATTTGTTTTAAATGTGGTCATTGCATGCATGTCTTTCAATCATCTCTCTCACAGTGCCTTGAATCTTGGGTGATCAACAAAATTTCATGTTCTTTTGAACTTGTTCATATTTATCTTGTTGGTCATGTCCAAATCTTTTCCCTTGGTGGCAAGGAATACATCCTAGTAATTGTAGATGACTTCTTTGGCATGGATATTATTCTTGAGTGATAAGTCTGAATTTATTTTTTTCTTTTCAAAAATTCAAATCTGTGTGTCACTTTCTGCATAACGAAATGTTGACTAGTCATCTGCCAATAATCAGAGTTCGAACATAACCATGAGACTGAATTTGAGAAATTTAGTGAGAAAATGGGAAATTCTTTTATGTTGGCAACAACCTTGCTGTTTGGCATTGTGAGAAATATAATTATGATTTTTTTTTGTCCATAGCAAAGGTTGAGTTCTTTTGGATGAAACATATGTTGGATGACTATGCTTTTCAACAATCATTATTTCTCATCTATTTTGGTCTCATAGTTTTACTTTGGATATCATGTTCATTCAAACTTCATGATGTGTGAGATCCTGTATATGTTTGACTAATTGACTTAAGGTATTTTCTTACATAAGAGATCTTGGTGAAAAACAATGACTTGAAATTTGTGCATATTGAGAAGCAACTAGCTATTTTTTTTAACCGCTAGATACTTGAAGGTATTGATTTCCTTCGAAGATCTATTGGGTTGTGCAAAATGGATTAACTTGTGTTTTCAATTTCGTGTGCTTATAATATGAATCTCCATTTTGTTTGTGTTTAAAAAAAAAAAATGTTGCATGTAAGCATTTGCTTTCTTATCTCGAATGCATGATTCTTATGAGTGGGAGCCTTTTCATGATGTTGTAGGTGTGAAAGAGTTGTCCCCATTCTTGTCTACAATTTTGAGCTTTTTTGTTGAATATACTTGTGTTGCATGATATGCTTTGAGCTATCTATAAAGTGTCTAAGATCACTTGTAGTTGTCTTTCTACCTTGATCTTTTGATCCATTTGAAAATCAAAATGCAAATAAGATGTTGGAGTAAAAGCCTTGGAAAAGCATTGTCAACAAATATAGAAAAAGCATTTTCGGACAAGCAAGTGTGCTATACTTCATTTTTTTTAAAGGTAAAAGCGCTTGGAAGAGCATTGTACACCAACAAATAGAAAAGCAAAATTGTACAAGCAAGTGTGCTATGCCTTTCTAAAATATTGATAAATGTCAACTTTTGGATCACATTTCTTGGTAGGGTTTATGCCTTGATTCCTAGAACTTATATTAGATTTGATGCTTGGAAAGTCTCATGCAACTCTTGGAAATCATTATTGAAGCTCATATTGAATTAGACCTTCTTTTCCCAAACTCCTTACTCTATGCTTTATGAGAGGTTCTAACTTATGTGTCTCATTGATTTTGGGAATTGAGTGCATACATTGCTTTGGCATGTCAATCTTTGTAGTTCAACTATTTCCCATTTGTGTTTTTCCAAATAACCTAAGCACATGTTATGAAGATGCATGTTTATTCTATTGCATGACGTTTTTCTAATTCAAATTCTAGTTGCTTCTATCTCAATATGACTTATTATGCTTGGATATCTCTTTGTATGCTATACTTTGAGTCAATATGTGTCATGCTGGTTTTCTGGAAATCATTTCTTTGTCGCATGACTAGTGATCCAATCTAGCATTCTTTGTGTCTCATTGATGCATTATTGGTTGCATTTTGGTTGTGTCATTTGTGTCCTTAAGGGGACTCAACACTTTATGTCATTCGAGCTTCTTTCTTTTGATGTGGTTCAGACTGTTTTGAGTCTTGCATTTGTGTGCATACTTTGGTATTGTTGACTACTTGGTAGTCTCTCGTATATCTCTTTGGCTGTGATAGTCCATACTTTGCTTCAATGAAGCTTTTTCATTGACATGTCATGATTGTAGTTTGTCATGGGTTTGGTCACACAATTGAGAAATCTGTGAGTTTGCTTGTCTAAGTAATTTTGGAGTTTGCTTTTTGAGCCCATATGACTAGTTATATATACTAGTCATTGGTCACTAGTATTGGCTTGGTCTTAAGGTATTTAGTCTTTCTTGGATTCAACCCATGTTACCACATGTGACCTGGTTGTCTGTGGGTCTCTTGTGGTTTCCTTAAGTCACTTTTGAGTAGACTTATGTGGATGTTGTTGCTTTATGCAACTCATATGATGATTGTTTTGGCTGCAATCTCATGTTTTTGAATTTATAGGTCTATTGCACTTTGTGAATTTTCCATTAAAGGGAGCTTGTCATTTACTTGTCCTTGGCACAATTTGTTATGTTGTGAACTACTTACATCTTGTTAGCATTGATCTCGTTTATTTTCACATCTTTCTTGGTGTCAAAGGTTTTGTACAGTGTTTTCACCCTGGAATGTCTTCTTTATTGTGTGCATTGCTTGTCCAGAATAGTGAGATTTCGGTATGCTCTATGACCAGTCATCTTAATAAGTTGTGTTCCCACATTCAATGATTTAGCCTACCAAAATTCTTGTAATCCTTGCGAGTCTGTTGTGCTATATGAGTTTTGGATTGTTGGCTAATCTATTTTGTTGGGGGAGTTTCTTTGAGATGCATGTGTTTTGGCAACATTCTTACTAGTTGTTTTTTTATCATTTTCATACATCAATGTTGCCTTCCTAAGCCTTATCTCGGTTGATTTGCTCTCTTTTGTTCTTGGTTGTGTCTATGAGGTTGTTGGTCTTTTGATGCCACCTCAAATTTAGACATGCGTGACTAGTTCGTTTCACTAGTCCACTCTCTTCTTCTTGGGCTTTTTGAAAAGCTATGTTGTGTTTTTTGGACAACCTAGAGACTTATGTCTTGTGTTCTTTCTCACATGTCCGCAATTTTGAGCAAAAATTTAGAGTTCATCTTGCTTGGTGCTTTCTTCAAATTTGACAATGATTGATGCGCTTAAATTTGGAAATCTTGGTGCTCTGTCTTGATTTTGCACTATGGTGTGTAAAGAAAAATTCATTGGTTGTCCCTTGTTTTGATAATTATGTTGCTTAAACTCTGTCTTTTTGGGGGAGTTTCTTTATGTGTAATGTGTACACATTGAAATTAAATTCAGTCACTTGATTTTAATTACTTTGGGTATGATTCCTTGCAACTTGTGCTCCAGTTCTTATTCTCTCTAGCCTGATGCACTTTTGTGTTTGTTGGCTATTTATGGAGAGTTTGATGGGTTAGTACGTCAAAGGTTAATTCCTTTATGTTATATTATACTCAAGGGGAGTATGTTTTCTAAAGGGGCGCCTTGGTTTAGGGGGAGTTTCTTTTTGTGTAATGTCCACACATTGAATTCAATTCAATTCGCATGATTCTCATTGCTTTGGCTATAATTCTTTGCATCTTGTGCTACGTTTCATATTTTCTTTAGCCTAATGCACTTTTGTGATTGTTGACCTTAGGGGGGAGTAGATT
Organism: Prunus yedoensis; assembly: GCA_005406145.1. Taxonomy (NCBI): domain Eukaryota; kingdom Viridiplantae; phylum Streptophyta; class Magnoliopsida; order Rosales; family Rosaceae; genus Prunus; species Prunus yedoensis. The sequence goes on from BJCG01002788.1 coordinate 19,562, forward strand.
TCTTATTTATAAATGAAAGGTCTTATGCATTGTAACTTGCATCCTCTGGTCTCTTATCTCTTGTCTCGCCTATTCTGCTTCTATCGCATTTAGGGGGAGCATTTTTGGACTGTTTGGGTGGTATATTTTGTAATCACATTGTGGGGATCTTTTTTCTTTTGGGTAGTTTGTGCACTTGGATAGGGGGAGTTGTTTTGTACTATTTTGAAGAAGTGTTATTTGCTGTGTAATCATCATGTGCTATGTGCTTGTAACTTTGTTCAAATCAGATTATGTACTTTGTGTTTAATCCCACTGTGTGCTGATTCTGCATATTTGCCTTTTTGCACTTTCCTTATCAACAAGGGGGAGAACACTCTCAACCCCATATTGCATATTGTTTTAATTTCTGTGATATAATATGCTTGTTTGTGTGCCTGGGAGATTGGTTGTTCTTGCAGGTACATCGCTATGAGTTGGTTTTGGGTTGAGTGTATTTAGAGAGTGTGTTGTCAAGGAAAGCCAAAAAGGGGGAGATTGTTAATGTATGAATTTTGAGTATTTCTTTTGGCTTCCCTTGACAATTTTGTAATAGGATTTTTATTGTTTTTATCAAGCTCAAGTTTAGATTAAGAATAGCTTCTCTAGGTGTTCTTAACTAACATCTATCCTATGGAGGCTCATGCAATTTGACAAAGGTAAATTATGCATTGCATCATTGCATTAAATTGATTTCATAAAATGATGACTAGTCAACCTCTGCTTAGTGTGATTTCCAGCTCACTGTTTCCAGCTCACTGTTTCCAGCTGGACTCTACCCATCTATTTTGTCCTATTCTGCGAAATTCCCTGCTGCCATTGTACGATTCTAACCTAGGAATTTTGGTTAAAAAGCAAACCAATTGCTCCTTTGTAGCCGTCACTTTTGTAGGCAAGTTTTGGAAAGTTTCCTTGGAAACTATCTCTTCTTCCTCAAGAGCAAACCTTCATATTTTTCATCTTTGAGTTTTCCAAATTGATTTTTCGAAAACTGCATTTGAAATATGAAAACCTCATCTTGCTAGATCAAACACTCTCTCATATTTATATCTAGGTCAGATTCAAGATTGATTTCTTCAAGAGTATGGTTTCTTGAAGAAATTGGTCATTCTCCTTTGAATCCAAATTTGGTTTCGATTTGAGTTGGAGCTTGCAAGCTAGTGCCATGGGATGAACGAGCTGAAGAAGGAGCTGCCATTGCCATGAAGAACTAAGCTTCAAGCTTTGCTAAGTTGGAGAAGAAGATTGCACAAAGGAGGTATAGCTCATCTTCCTAAATAGATCTAGGTTTTGCTTGAGCTTGCTTGTATTCCTTTGTAAGAATCTTTTTCTACTTAGTGGATGCCTGGTCGGTTGATGACCTCCAGTTTTTCCCAATGGTGGGTTTCTGGGTGAACAAAATCTGGTTTGCATATCTGTAATTTTTCTGGGTTTCTGTTCTTGGTGGTTGACTAGTCATCTATATCTGCTGTTTGCTGTTTGCTGTTTACTTGATAATGATGACTTCACACACTTTCACCATAGTTGTTGCTAGCACAGGGGATGCCTAGATTGATGGGTCCTTCTGAGTGCCTAGGTTGTCACTAGTAATCTTCTAGGGCTGCAGGTACTTTGTAGCATGCCTTGTGTGCATTCTTGTTTGTGGTTGTGTTTGTGTGATTTAAATTTACCCCTCATCACCTGAGTATCAATTTCACATAGACCTATGCCGACGAAATTTCGTCGGGAGAGGTTTTTTGCAAAAAATAAATATAAACTTAGTATTTTCAAGTCAATAAATTTTTTTTTTTTTATAAAAAATAATTTCTTTTCAGTAATTAAATGATGTCCTAGCCTGATTTAGTAGTGAAGAATTAGTGTTAAATATTTTAATTAAAATCATAAATGATATTACTTAATAAATAGTATTATGTTTTCAAACGTTTTGAATTTAATACAATTCTTAAATCCTAATCATTCACTAAGTAAACAGTAGTTCAAGTAATTAAAAAAGGGAAAATCAGATTAAGGTATTTATAAAGAATAGCCGAGCGGCTGTACTGTTTAAATATTCTATTTGTAGAGTATAGCCGCGCGGCTATACTCTTTAAAATAAATTGATAAATTGGGATGCCTAGGCGCTATGCGGGTCCATTTAAATAAAATAAATAGTATAGCCGCGCGCCTATACTCTTTAAATATCTAATGGGTGCCTTTTTGTTTATTGAAATTTTTTCTCCCTAATTTTTCCTTTGTCGATAACACTAGTCTAGAGCATTATCCATTATGTTTAGGCCATTACCAAGGTATAGCTATTGTCCCCTTTTGATTTTTTACTTTTCCATAGTCATTACCCGTATAAATAATTTAGCATTCTCCCATTTAATACTCGTATTATACACGTACGTACGTATTTTTCAATACTACTTCCGTTTTCCGTATATGTCCTAAAGACTCGGTATAATGAAAGCAAATGTATAATACACGTACGCACGTATTTTAATGACTATTTAATATGAAAGAACAAAAAAAAAAAAGTACACAAAATAATTCAAAACAATTAATTACTATTTACCAAGTAATTTACGAAATCAGTAAAATATTTAAATATTCACTAAAGAAACAATAATTAAAACATAAAAACTAATTAAAGTAATTAAAAAAAGGCTAAGGTAATACTTAATCACAGGTATTAAATTAAAGAAGTTGGCCCAAAAACAAAAGTAAAGAAACTGATTTTATATTTTGAAAATTTAAAAAATTTGAAAAAAAGAAAAAAAAAGGCAAAACAACCTCTCCCGACGAAATTCACCTATGCCGACGAAATTTTGTCGCGAGAAACCTAATCCGACAAAACTTTGCCGGCATAGACCTATGCCGACGAAATTTCGTCGGGAGAGGTTTTTTGCAAAAAATAAATATAAACTTAGTATTTTCAAGTCAATAAATTTTTTTTTTTTTATAAAAAATAATTTCTTTTCAGTAATTAAATGATGTCCTAGCCTGATTTAGTAGTGAAGAATTAGTGTTAAATATTTTAATTAAAATCATAAATGATATTACTTAATAAATAGTATTATGTTTTCAAACGTTTTGAATTTAATACAATTCTTAAATCCTAATCATTCACTAAGTAAACAGTAGTTCAAGTAATTAAAAAAGGGAAAATCAGATTAAGGTATTTATAGAGAATAGCCGAGCGGCTGTACTGTTTAAATATTCTATTTGTAGAGTATAGCCGCGCGGCTATACTCTTTAAAATAAATTGATAAATTGGGATGCCTAGGCGCTATGCGGGTCCATTTAAATAAAATAAATAGTATAGCCGCGCGCCTATACTCTTTAAATATCTAATGGGTGCCTTTTTGTTTATTGAAATTTTTTCTCCCTAATTTTTCCTTTGTCGATAACACTAGTCTAGAGCATTATCCATTATGTTTAGGCCATTACCAAGGTATAGCTATTGTCCCCTTTTGATTTTTTACTTTTCCATAGTCATTACCCGTATAAATAATTTAGCATTCTCCCATTTAATACTCGTATTATACACGTACGTACGTATTTTTCAATACTACTTCCGTTTTCCGTATATGTCCTAAAGACTCGGTATAATGAAAGCAAATGTATAATACACGTACGCACGTATTTTAATGACTATTTAATATGAAAGAACAAAAAAAAAAAGTACACAAAATAATTCAAAACAATTAATTACTATTTACCAAGTAATTTACGAAATCAGTAAAATATTTAAATATTCACTAAAGAAACAATAATTAAAACATAAAAACTAATTAAAGTAATTAAAAAAGGCTAAGGTAATACTTAATCACAGGTATTAAATTAAAGAAGTTGGCCCAAAAACAAAAGTAAAGAAACTGATTTTATATTTTGAAAATTTAAAAAATTTGAAAAAAAGAAAAAAAAGGCAAAACAACCTCTCCCGACGAAATTCACCTATGCCGACGCAATTTTGTCGCGAGAAACCTAATCCGACAAAACTTTGCCGGCATAGACCTATGCCGACGAAATTTCGTCGGGAGAGGTTTTTTGCAAAAAATAAATATAAACTTAGTATTTTCAAGTCAATAAATTTTTTTTTTTTATAAAAAATAATTTCTTTTCAGTAATTAAATGATGTCCTAGCCTGATTTAGTAGTGAAGAATTAGTGTTAAATATTTTAATTAAAATCATAAATGATATTACTTAATAAATAGTATTATGTTTTCAAACGTTTTGAATTTAATACAATTCTTAAATCCTAATCATTCACTAAGTAAACAGTAGTTCAAGTAATTAAAAAAGGGAAAATCAGATTAAGGTATTTATAGAGAATAGCCGAGCGGCTGTACTGTTTAAATATTCTATTTGTAGAGTATAGCCGCGCGGCTATACTCTTTAAAATAAATTGATAAATTGGGATGCCTAGGCGCTATGCGGGTCCATTTAAATAAAATAAATAGTATAGCCGCGCACCTATACTCTTTAAATATCTAATGGGTGCCTTTTTGTTTATTGAAATTTGTTCTCCCTAATTTTTCCTTTGTCGATAACACTAGTCTAGAGAATTATCCATTATGTTTAGGCCATTACCAAGGTATAGCTATTGTCCCCTTTTGATTTTTTACTTTTCCATAGTCATTACCCGTATAAATAATTTAGCATTCTCCCATTTAATACTCGTATTATACATGTACGTACGTATTTTTCAATACTACTTCCGTTTTCCGTATATGTCCTAAAGACTCGGTATAATGAATTTGATTATGTTTTTGAGTTAAACTTGTGCTTTTAATAAATTTTGTGTTTGTTTCAGTGTAATAAGCTTGAGACTCATTAATTGCATTTTGGAGACAAGGTAGCTCGTCGGTGTCTGCAGATCAGTCAACTTCACGAGTTGGACTGTACTTTCTCAGGGTGAACCAGATGATGAGCCATACATCATTGGAAAGATGCGGAAGTCTAGTTTCTGGAGAATTGTACGGTTCATGATTCCGAGTCTTCTAGAGAAAGTTATGCAAGTTTTGGCAGCTTAAGGTCAAATTCGGCAACATCTGCGTTACTGGGCCAAAAATGACATTTGAAGGTCTTTCCGATTTTTCCTTGAGCTGGGATGCATATGCTTGGAAATATAATTCAAAGAGCTTCAAGATCCATATTTTTCCAGATTTTGTAGGTGGTGTTGGAATTCATCATGATGTTCCTCCCTCTTAGCCCTATAAATAGAGAAGTCTTCAAGCTTCAAAACACACCCCAAGGGGGGGAGCTCTCAAACACTTCTCTAGAGCTTCCTTCCCTTCTCTCCCTCAAATTCTCTTAGTTTCCTTTCAAGTTGTCAATTGTTGTAACAAAATGATTTTACTAAATTTTCCTTCAAGTTTTCAAGTTCTACTTTAATTTTATTTGTAATGTACATTCTTTCTTTAGTATTCAAGTTTAATTAGTTTCCAAGTTTCAATTATGGTTTTTGTTCTTATTCATAATGCTTATAAGTTAATATGCTAGTTTGAATGATTGATCATCATTTAGGTTTGCATGTTAGCTATCTTGGTTTGAATTAAGAGTAGACACCATGCTTTAATTCGAATTGAACTATGAATAGGAAGAGTATGTATGGACATTCGACAACAGGGATTAGATACATGCTTGGTTGTTTAAATTTTTCTTTATGCTTAATGGGTTCCTAATGCTTAATTTTAGGTTAGACAACAAATGATCAAATTAGGGAATTAGGAACACAAGGTTAGGACCAAACACCATGGCTTAATCATACTTTAGCTAGAACCAATCCGTTAATCTAATTGAACTTGGGAACTTATTTGCTTGAGTTATTTTCTTTTCTTTCCTTCTTGTTTTATTTATATTCTTGCTTTGTTTTTTCTGTTTTGTGTAGGAAAACTGAATTGGGTCATTCAATTACCAATCCATGTGGAATCGACCTCGCACTTACATATGCTATACTACCGAATGGCTCGTGCACTTGCGAGTATCATAAGTTGAGGATGCAGCTGAATCCATTTTGGTACTGTTTGTACCATATCTGACCCGCCACTCATACAACGACATGTGGATCAGAGAAACTCACCAATTACCCAAGGCCTCGAACAATCGGCATCGGCTACCGATGGCACTGTCTCAAAGTTGCAGAAAACCGCTACAGGTCCAACACGGTCTACAATCGGTACCCCATACCGATTCTGCAGAATCAACCTTGAAGCACCCGCCCTAAATATCTAAAGACTCGTGTCAACCTCATAGGGCCCTCCCACGAGTCCCACATCGAAAGTGAGTACTAAGAGCATACAAAATGCCCTTTATAAATAGGCCCCTTCACTACAATACAGGGGTAAGACTTTTCAGCTTGACTTTTTATACTCATATCTTGTCAACAGTAAAAGCTCTTAGAAAAACAATCTTACTTCGGCATCGGAGGGTCTTAGGCTGGTTCCACACCGGTTCCATAGACCTTACGAAACTTGGCTTCCTCCTATTCAGGATCAGCATCCGAAGACAGGAAGAATCTACCTTCGAACACTCAATCGATCTCTCGATCGTCCATCCCTCTTGTAAGTTGCACTCATCTCTATCTGTTTAAATTTTAGTGCCAACAGGTGCAGCTGAATCGACGCAACAAAATTCACCTATGCCGATGAAATTTCATCGCGAGAAACCTAATCCGACAAAACTTTGCCGGCATAGACCTATGCCGACGAAATTTCGTCGGGGGAGGTTTTTTGCAAAAAATAAATATAAACTTAGTATTTTCAGGTCAATAAATTTTTTTTTATAAAAAATAATTCCTTTTAAGTAATTAAATGATATCTTAGCCTGATTTAATTACTTTCATTAGTAGTGAAGAATTAGTATTAAATATTTTAATTAAAATTATAAATGATATTACTTAATAAATAGTATTATGTTTTCAAACATTTTGAATTTAATACAATTCTTAAATACTAATCATTCACTAAGTAAACAGCAGTTCAAGTAATTAAAAAAGAGAAAATCAGATTAAGGTATTTATAGAGAATAGCCGAGCGGCTGTACTGTTTAAATATTCTATTTGCAGAGTATAGCCGCGCGGCTATACTCTTTAAAATAAATAGATAAATTGGGATGCCTAGGCGCTATGCGGGTCCATTTAAATAAAATAAATAGTATAGCCGCGCGCCTATACTCTTCAAATATCTAATGGGTGCCTTTTTGTTTATTGAAATTTTTTCTCCTTAATTTTTCCTTTGTCGATAACACTAGTCTAGAGCATTATCCATTATGTTTAGGCCATTACCAAGGTATAGCTATTGTCCCCTTTTGATTTTTTTACTTTTCCATAGTCATTACCCGTATAAATAATTTAGCATTCTCCCATTTAATACTCGTATTATACACGTACGTACGTATTTTTCAATACTACTTCCGTTTTCCGTATATGTCCTAAGACTCGGTATAATGAAAGCAAATGTATAATACACGTATTGTACATGTACGCACGTATTTTAATGACTATTTAATATGAAAGAACAAAAAAAAAAGTGCACAAAATAATTCAAAAGAATTAATTACTATTTACCAAGTAATTTACGAAATTAGTAAAATATTTAAATATTCACTAAAGAAACAATAATTAAAATACAAAAACTAATTAAAGTAATTAAAAAAAGGCTAAGGTATTACTTAATTACAGGTATTAAATTAATGAAAGTTCATAGCCAATGAGCAATTTCAAGAGGACAGTTTTATTCAAGTTCAAAGGCTTAGTTTATGCAGTAAACTGTCACTATCTGTATATATCATAAAGTTTACATTATGTCAATCCCCATTTTATGGCAATGAGGTTGGTTTATACTTTTAAAGGGAAAATCTTTAGCTTAATCTCAACCTTTATAAGAAGTGTCAGTAGTGTCAAAGATCATTGGCATTGTTTAAATTAGCAGTATGTGTGTGTGAGAGAGAGAGAGAGAGAGCGAGAGAGAGAGAGAGGCCATGAATCAAATGTGAACAAAATTCAAAATTTCAATGCCGCCAAAAATAGATGAGTAAATCATCATATTATTTTTGTTCTAACCTCAAAATTAAACTCTAAAACAAAAGGTGAAACCTAAACTGGATGCTGCAAATCAAAGGTAAATGTCAACCTAAATTTTGCTAAGAATCCTCACATCACAGTCAAAATCTTGATCATGTCAGTGTTAACGCGGTGCAGAACCACAACCGAATCTCCAGGCTTGCAGAGACACTTTTCCTTTGCATATTGAATGGCAGACAGTATGCTCTCTTCTGAGGACTCAGCATGAGAAGCTCTTATGGAACCAGAGCTGAGAAGAGGCAGAACACCCCTGTAGATGAGGCTATGCCTTGCTGGAGCTGCATCACTGCATGACCACTCGAAAGAGTCTGTTGTTATCTCAGGCACCACCACAGACAAAATTGGCATGCTTGGCCTGTACTTAGCCACGAGCTTCGCCGTGCTTCCTCCTCTGGTCAGGACTAAAATCAGAGCTGCCTTGGTGCAATTTGCCGTCTGCACTGCTGAGGAGGCCAAGCTCTCTAATGGGGTCATAGGCATTCGTGCAGCATCCATCTTTCTCTTGAAGACCTCCCCATAGTTTATAGAATCCTCTGCAGAAACACAGATTTTGGCCATGGTTTGAACTGTAATTTCAGGATAGGCCCCGGCTGCAGTTTCTCCGCTGAGCATCACGCAGTCGGTTCCATCAAGGACTGCATTGGCAACATCAGTGGCTTCAGCTCGGGTGGGACGAGGAGATTTGACCATGGACTCCAACATCTGAGTAGCAGTCACCACCGGCTTTCCTTGTCTGTTGGCCTTCTCTATCATCAACTTCTGAGCTAAGAATATCTTCTCAATTGGAATTTCCATTCCAAGGTCACCCCTTGCCACCATAAATGCATCCGAGTTTGCAAGAATTTCATCGAAATTTGCAACCCCTTCTTGATTCTCAACCTTTGGAAGAACAAAACATAAAAGATCAAGAATAATCAGTAGAAAGTTATTAACATGTTGTAGTAATCATATTACTGATCAAAAACTAATTTCCAACTACATACCTTGGACATAAGCATTATATTCTTTGCATGCTCCCCCAACACTTTTCGGACCTCAACAAGGTCTGAACCTTTGCGCACGAAAGAGAGCGCGATCATGTCAATCTTATTTGGAACTCCCCACTCTAAGATATCAACTTTGTCCTTCTCTGTCAGAGTTGGCAGATCAACAACCACTCCAGGGAGATTGACATTCTTCTTCTCTCCCAACTCTGCAGAGTTCTCACAGCGACAATGTACCAAACCGAGCTCCTTGTCGCAGGACAGAACCTTTAAAGTAATTTTCCCATCAGCACACAAGATATCAGTTTGGGGTTTCACATCCTCAGCCAACCTTTTGTAGCTCATAGAGATCATGTTCTCATCACCAAGAATTGTATAGTCAGTGGTGATGGTGATCTCTTGACCCTGTTTAAGATCTATGGATTGCCCATCTTTCAGCAACCCTGTTCGAATTTCTGGACCCTGTAACAAAAGAAAGCATCATTATTAGCCAATTATTGTTCATAATAAACACAAAAGGAAGAATTTTATTAAAAAATTTAAATTAAAAAAATCAACAAGCAGTTTCTCGTACTACCATGTAGAAAATTTACCCAAACTCAAATTTATCAATTAAGTACAGGACCAAATATAAAGATGACCTCTTTGAATCCTCATTCTTACACAAGTGTCAATTATTTTAAAAGGGTTAATAAAGTTCATAGCATTGAGAACAAATTCTAATGACGCACAATAAAAACCAAGATCTATGAATTTTTGTTAAGGAATTAAAAGGTGGACACTTGATTGAATTTGGAAAACAGATTTACTTGATAGAAAGCTAGAGCAAAATAAAAGACTGCAAATATACACAAACCATATAATGAAGTACCTTAGTGTCCAACATGACAGCACAGAGAATGCCAGTGTTGTTCATGGCAATCCTGAGATTGTCAAGAGTTTCTTGGTGGTAAGCATGAGTTCCATGTGAGAAGTTGAAGCGAGCAACGTTCATGCCGGCCCTCAGAAGCTTCTCCAACATCTCCACAGACCGTGATGACGGTCCCAACGTGCACACAATCTTAGTCTTGGGCCTTCTATCCCCAACAACTTCAAGTATCTTCTCCATTGGCAAAGAAAGGCAAAGAAAGCAAAGGGTTTATGTGTAGAGTTTATGAGAAAAAAGGGTTTCTTGGGCGGGAGGTTCTGTTTTGAGTTGTGGCTTAATTGATGGATTGACAAAGTGTTGAAACATGACATATATATAGGTCTCTTTTCCTACTACTGCCTTGGCATATTCCTTAGTATTCCCAAGCGAGCAAGAAAACTTTAGATTTTATTTTATTTTCTTTCTATTTATTATTGCTTTGGACCAAAGGACTTTCCTTTTCTTTCTGATCTTTGTTTTCCTAGCACACAAAGTCCAATTTTACAGACACGGTAAATCTGTATTCTTGCACAAGGGGATACTTTGGATTCAAACCATCTTTACGCTTTTCAATTAATAAATCAACTTTATTTTAAAAAAAAAGTAATAAATCAACTTTGATTACCAAAAAAGTAATAAATAAATTAGAACAACCCTAAATCTAGTGGTGATTGAACCCAAAGATTATTACACCGGTGTTAGATTCTTTCCTATTTTCATTGCATCGCTTGTTTCCCACGTTAAACGTATTGGGAAGAGTTATGCACCTTCAATTAATTTGGCCATTTATCAATTCCTATAATGATAATAAACCACAACACATAATTGTGGTCATAAATAATTGACAAGTGAAGAATAAAATTTTCATTTTTTAAACTTGAGTTAGAAAAAATATTTACTGATTTAAACCACATTTGCTCATTTTTTTTGTTTATAATTGAGGGAGGAGGATTCCGACATGGACTTAGGATGTTTTCGAACATCAGAAAGAAAAATATCACTAGACCAAGAATTGAACCTAAGTGAGAAGATAACTACCCTTTACAGAGGATGACCCGTTGAGAGTTTATGTTATCTCATATCAGTGACGAAATTATATACTGGGCCATATATGGACCTCTCATGTGGAGCTTCATATTAGCCATATGATCATTTCATTAAACTTAAGTGAAATTACTATTCAAATGGATCTTGTGGCTAATATGAGGATCCATATCTATGGTCCATATATTACATCATCACCATAGAACGACTTGATCTCAATGATCTTTTTATTCTACAAAGATGCCGTATGTGTCAAAGTACTTCAAATTTGTATCCCAACTTCTTTTTCCCAACCAAAGTAGCACCATCTCACAATAATGCCTATTAAGAACTTATTAGTGATACTCAAGAAAGTCTTTCACTCCTCCCCATTATACGCATTTATATATGAATTTTTCGTATATATGTGGATCAAGTTGAACACTTGAAAATGGAAATTATCTTTAAATAATGAAGAGAACAAAAAAATTTCATTTATTTCTCAATTTTAATTTAGGTCAAGAAATCATGTCATTTTTCAGTCAATTCAAATTCAGTTTAATAGAACGAAAATTCAGTTTAATCGAAGGTTTCTGGCTGGAGTCAAATTGTAAAAGATGACATTATTGTATCCACTCAATTGATAACAATTAGTTCCTCTTTCGCAATAAAAATAAAAAATAAAAAATTCAGTTTAATCGAAATGAGGCCCCTTCAACATCTCAAGATGGACCCTTCCAAATAGTTGTCCCAAACCCATGTCCCACAATATCAAGATTGTGCAGCCCATCACACATATAAGGATAATATCCATTCCATGTCATTTTATAAGGATCAACAACATTCATGTATTCCAAAAACATCACATTCCATACCAAACTGATATTGAGCTCAGAAAAGCACTTGGGGATCATTAACATTTGTTCCAAAAATATATCCAAACAAAGCAATGCACATTAAAATGGTTAAACCTCAAGGGAGCACTTATTCAAATCTCTACCCTATATAGCCTCTACATGATCAGCTCTGATATACTTGAACCATTCTGGTTGAAAAACCAACCCATCTAACAACGACAAAATGCACGAAAACTGAGAAAAAAATTCAGCTCAAGCATCGTCAAGTGCGAGGACTCCGGGGAGTGTTTTCCCTTCGAGAAGCTCTAAGCTTGCACCACCTCCAGTCGAGATGTGGCTCATCTTCTCAGCAAGCCCAACCTTCTCAACAGCTGCAACTGAGTCACCACCTCCAATGATTGTTGTCACCCCCTTGTCACTGAGCTCTGCAAGCTTCTTAGCTATTGCCTGTTAACAAGAAAAGAATTAGATCAGTGGCAGTAGAAGCAATTACTTTGGAGAGGGTAATTGCATAGTATCCAAAAGATTACTTTAGAAAAAGACTAAGAATCTGCAATTTATTATATGACCCAGAAGGAACAACATTTTTTAATGAAATATCACAGGGCTTTCAGCATTTATGATAAAAATATTCTCAAGAGTGACTTGAAAGAAACCAATTGGATGGAAAAACAGTTACACACAGATCTGAGTTAACACAAAACCCAGTCTCATGTCATGTACCACAAATGGGCAAAAAATAAGACAAATAATCTAATTCAAATCAACGAATAGGACTGAACAGAGTATAGAGTCTTCTATGAATTAGGTTAATAGGTAATAGATGCTTGATAATTCAGCAGAAATATAGTTCATTAAGTACCTCAGTCCCAGCAGCAAACTTTTCAAACTCAAAAACACCCATAGGTCCATTCCAAATAATGGTTTGAGTGATATCCAGAGCTTCACTGAAAGTTTTGATCGAGTCTGGTCCGATATCCAATCCCATCCAACCATCTGGAATAGCAGACGCTGGCACAACCTGCAGGCAAATATAATCTTTTGAGAACTCGAGAATTTCACCATTTCCAACAGGATTACTAAACAAACAGAAAGTAACCACTGACCTTGCTGTTCGCATCAGCAGCAAACTTGTCAGCAATGACTACATCAGTTGGGAGCAGAATAGAAACCCCCTTAGCCTTGGCCTTCTCAAGAAGTGATTTTGCAAGATCAAGCTTGTCTTCCTCCACAAGGGATGATCCAACTGAATAACCTTGGGCCTTGTAGAAAGTAAAGATCATTCCTCCACCTAGCAAGAGAATGTTAACCTTCTCCAACAAGGATTCTATCACTCCAATCTTGGATGACACCTTTGAACCACCAACAATAGCAGCAAATGGCCTCTTAGGATTTCCCACAGCACCGACAAGATAGTCGAGTTCCTGAGATCAACACAAAGATAAAAGATGTGTTTATCATGACAAGAAAACTGTTCTTCCCTCAACAATTTCAAGGATCCAGACGTGAAACATTTTGTGACCATCATATTCTTAGTGGGAATCACTTCAATGAAAAGTAGGGCAGTGAAGAATTTGAAATTTAACTAGGTGCAATTGTCAGTTACAACCGACATACCTTCTGCATAAGGAATCCAGCAACGGAAGGCTTTAAGAACTTGGCCACTCCCTCAGTCGATGCATGAGCCCTATGAGCAGTACCAAAAGCATCATTCACATAAACATCTGCAAGTGAAGCAAGCTTCTTGGAAAATTCAGGGTCATTCTTCTCTTCCTCCTTGTAGAACCTAACATTCTCAAGGAGCAAAACTCCTCCCTCTGGAAGTTGAGCAACCACTTTTTCAACTTCCTCGCCTATACAGTCATTGGCAATCTTAACCTGTAACAGAGGAAAATAGAAAATTAAAAATATGAGCAAATAGAACTTCCCATGAAAATTCCGAGGAGCAAAACTGTTTTGTTATTAAAATACAAACCTCAACTCCAAGGAGCTCAGACAGCCTTGGCACAAGAGGCTTCAAACTGTACTTGGGAGTGACTCCCTTGGGACGTCCCTGAAATACAAAAATTCATGGATTTTTTTCATAAGTAATTTTCAAAGGTTACCTCAAATTAGTTTAGCAAATAAAAAGGCAAACAAAAACTGCAAAACCATTGACACCTGTTCAATCCTAGGGGTCAATTCACTGATAGGAAGAATATTACTGAAAGAAAAAAATCTCTGCTAGGAAACTATGAGCAGATGAATTACCAGACAAGTTTTTGATCTAAGGAAAATAAAAAACGCAAAAATAAAAATCAATGAACAAATTAAAGTATAACTAGAAGTTATTGGAAAGTCCAATACTGGGCACAAAGCTACATCACATAATAGAGATCTTCAAAATTATCTACATAGATCAGGCAGCAAATCCATCACAACCCACATCAATCAAACTGATAAGATCTGAGTTTACCATGCAAGGGGATCTAAATAGGGGTTTTTCAGCATAAACCCAATAGGAAAAAGGAAAAAAAACTTCAACAACCAAAAAACTTATCACACACAAATCCTACAAACCAAAGCAATCATAAATATTTGGTTACAGAAAAAATAAACCCAGATGTAATAATAGATAACAAAAGTAAGAAAAAGAGTGGATAGATGGGAGGCGGGGCTTACCAAGTGAGAAGCGAGGATGACTTTGGCACCATGGCCCTGCAAGTACTTGATGGTGGGCACAGCAGCACGGACTCTAGTATCATCAGTGATTTTGCAGTTGTCATCCAAAGGAACATTCAGATCAACCCTCACAAACACTCTCTTCCCCTTCAACTCAGCCTCCTTCAAAGTACTCACGCTCCTCTTGGTCGCCATTACAGTCACAGAGAAAAAAAGTACCTTCAACAAAACGAAAAATAGTAGAAAAAGATCAGAACCCAGATCAAGGATTTGTTAAATACAAACAAAGATGCGTGAAAGTTCGGATTTTGAGAGCTTACAGTGACAAAGATCAGAAAATATGTGGTGGGTTTTTGAGTGACAGATCGAAGAACAAAGACAATAAGACTGAGGAGTTCGAGAAGGTGATTTTATAGAGGTTAGGTGCGTGGTATGTACGGCACGTGCGAGTTTTCTTGGGAGCGCACCTAGTTATTGCTATTCTTGGGCAACACGAAGGGCTTAAGGATTCTCGACTTTTCTTTCTGTGGGTCTGGCCTTAGAGAAACCTTGGGCTGGCAGTAAATGATTTTTGTGGTGTCTTCATTTTCAATTTCTCACCTAAAATGTTTTGGCATATTCTTAGGATTCTAATTAGGCTCCTTTTCATTTTTCCTATCTTTTATAAGCTAATTAGGTTTTCATTTTCTTGGTGGACTATTTCTATTTGGGCTGTTTTGATTTAAGACTTTCTTTGCAAATACGGGCTTACTTAAGTTGGCTAGAGCGGATGTGCTTCCCACTCTTTATCCGAGTTTGAATCATCCTTCTTGTAATTTAGATTAAATTAAAATAGAATATCACTTGTATAAATATATATAAGACTTTCTTTTTTCTTGGTAATCCTTTGTTTTGAGGCTCAATATTCAATTGTATTAAAATATTAGTCGGTAAGTTTCTTTATTACAAAGCATGAGATGTAAGGTGAGATTGTGTTTCACATTTATCCTTAGTGTGTTTTTTTTTTTTTCTGTTTGCAAACTTTTCATTTAGAATATAATGGTAATAAAATACCATATGATGTAAGTGTGCATGCACATAGGATCAAAATACCCATCAATCATCTCATGAGGGATATTGTGGTCCACAAATCACAACAAAGGGAAAAAAATGTAAAGTTTTTTGCCGACAGAATAATAGAATAGTTTAAATGTATATTGCATTTTGGTTTTTTCTTTCGATTTAAGGAAGCTGAATTAACCAAACCCTTGTTAGGAATGTGAGACTGGTTTTTTTTTTTTGCATATGTCCCGAAATACTTCTTAGGTTTTTTTTGCCCTAATGGAACCTAAACCAAATTATGTCCTATGAACCAGTTATCTATGATAAAAATTGAGCCCCTAAAAAAAACAACTATGATAAAATGATTTAAGGTTTATGATCAGAAATAACTATTTGATTGAGCATCAAAGAGTGAATTATTCTATTTGATAAAAAGAATGAATTATTCTTTTTGTTGGCCGGTAACTTTTTGTAGGCCAAATAAATAAAAAGGGGTTGTTTGCAAAAATAATAATAATAATAAAAAGGGTGGTTGGTTTAAGAAGCTTTTGTTTTGGGGTTCGACTTTTGTAGATCGACCGTGACTTGCGATGGGGATGGGCTGCCAGCCTGACACGGGTGCGGAGACAATGGAGTCATGGTGCATGCCCGCATGGATTGCTCTGTCAGTTTTTTTTCTTCTTCTTCCTTTAATATTTAATTTTCGAAAACGTATGGTGCATGGCCCTTGTCGTCACCAAGTGATATTATTATTCATATGTAGTGAAGAGTCATATGGTGTTTCTATATATGCATGTTTTTTGCTTAAGAGCAATCGGTCTTCACCAATGCAGACCAGTAATTTAATATGAAAACATGCCGTAGAATTTGGTAGGTTAATGTAAGTGAGATTCACAATGCATCCACTGGTATAAACAGCGGGAATCGTCCACGCACATTGTCCCTAGCATTTTTCTGTGTTCAACAGAAGTCAAAGCATTTTTCTCTAGGCAGATGAATTTTATGGGAAAAATGCGAGATGTGAGACATTGGGACAGATTGTAATTAGGAATAAGATTATAGTAGTATAGCCCAAATTCAGACAAGAACCTTGACACAGTGTACAAAGATAATGGCAAAGAACCAACTTATTAGATTGCTTGAATGGCTGTCTTTATCCCTCCCCGCAATCTCTTATGGAATTTTTTTTGTAGGATGCAAGGAATACAGAGACATTGGGACCTTATATCGAAGGTAACATTGAACATTTACAACAAGAACTCGTATCTTCCTACAACATGTCATCTCTCGCTTACAGACTCAAATGAAACACCGACACGGTGGGCAGGTAAAGAATTCAGAGAAAAAAATGTGTTCTTACACGGGAACTGGTGTGGCTTCGTCGAGAGCGAGCACACCAGGAAGTTGTTTACCTTCCAACAACTCCAAACTAGCGCCACCACCAGTCGATATGTGGCTCATCACACTAGCAACTCCTACTTTCTCCAC
Source organism: Prunus yedoensis (assembly GCA_005406145.1). NCBI lineage: Eukaryota > Viridiplantae > Streptophyta > Magnoliopsida > Rosales > Rosaceae > Prunus > Prunus yedoensis. Next base: position 36,606 of record BJCG01002788.1, read on the forward strand.
TGCAGCAACAGAATCTCCACCTCCAATGATTGTTGTCACACCCTTCCCACTAAGTTCTGCAAGCTTCTTTGCAACAGACTGCAAGCAAGAGGTATAACTTAATTACCATCTGCATATCCATATTCCAAAGAGAGTAATCATAACAAGCAAGAAGCTAAAGGCTTCCCTTGCATAACTCTACTACATGGTCAAATACATCAAACTAACTTAGGTAAACGGTGCTAACTGATATGGTACACTTCAAGAAATTAAACTTAATCCTTTCGTTTGCAATGTACAGTTCATTGTGTACATAAAAGCAAAAAAGTAGGTTAATCAGGGAACTAGGGCAGCCCAGACTTAAGTTAGATTGTACACAAATAAATACAAGAACAATCTATCTTGTCTCCAAAGGATTTACTTCAATACAAGATATGCCTGATCCACACAGTATGCATTAGTAAGAAGAACAGATATAGGAATTGCAGACATCAATTCTAAACAGGTTTATGAACAAACGTGAATACCAGGAAAAAGACCCTTGCATACCTCTGTTCCTTCTGCAAACTTGTCAAACTCAAATACTCCCATTGGTCCGTTCCAGATGATGGTTTGGGTGGTTTCCAGTGCCTCATTGAATGTCTTAATAGAGTCTGGACCAATATCCAATCCCATCCACCCATCAGGGATGCTTGAAGCTGGAACAATCTGCAAGGACAAAACCAATTCTTCATTCCTTTCTCATGAAGTGCTGATCAAAGTTAATAAAATATCAACACATTACTATTATTGGTGGCATCATTTGGATTAAAGTCAACATCAGTTTCAATCAACTAGCTTCCAGCAGGGAGATAGAGCATTGAATGTTATGTTGTGAATCTGAAGAACAAAAATGTTAAAGGTCAGCCAAGAAAGTAAACCTTGCTGTTTGCATCAGGAGCAAACTTGTCTGCAATTACGACATCAGTGGGTAACAAAAGAGACACTCCTTTTGCCTTGGCCTTCGCAATGAGTGATGTAGCAAGTTCTAGTTTGTCTTCTTCTACCAGAGATGAACCGACTGAGAGACCCTGTGCCTTGTAAAATGTGAAAATCATTCCGCCACCAAGAAGTAAGATATCAACCTTCTCTAGAAGTGACTCAATCACCCCAATCTTGGATGAGACCTTTGAACCACCAACAATGGCTGCAAATGGTCTTTTTGGACTTGATACTGCCCCAACAAGATAGTCGAGTTCCTAAGAAGAATAAATAAGAGTGAATAAAACTTAAACCAGATATTCGCACCGCAGGGAGTGACCAATGCTTGATGATTTTTAATAAGATTATACTTTCATAATCTTTTAAAAGTAAATACAAATTGAAAATCAGTTTAAACAGAGATATCTTGGCAATTACTGCTGTGCAAAACATCTGCAGGAATGGCAATGCAGTCCAATTACCCATGCCAACTTGAGTTGCACACTTGAATCTAAATACAACATTAGCTGGAATAGGTTATAACTTATAATCAAAGGCTTCAAACTATGAAATAAGTTTCCTTTAAGGATTAAAAAAGCACTGCAGAATAACTGAAGGTTACTGCTACAGCAGAAGGAAAATGGGAACCCTCACCTTCTGCAAAAGGAAACCAGCTACAGATGGCCTCAAGAATTTTGTGACGCCCTCAGTTGAGGCATGAGCTCTATGGGCAGTACCGAATGCATCATTGACATAAAGATCTGCTAAGGAGGCAAGCTTCTTTGCATGCTCAGGATCATTCTTCTCTTCCTCCTTGTAAAACCTCACATTTTCAAGAAGAAGAACACTGCCATCAGGAAGTGAAGCCACCAACTTTTCTACTTCTGGACCAATGGAGTCCTCAGCCTTCACAACCTGTTTCAGTTATGATATGCAAATATCAGTAGAAGTAGTCAAAATCAGTTTCAATATCTACTCATCATCACTGCCATTTTGATTTGTCTTCTTATTCCCAGTTTACTCCTGAATCAAAATGTCTACCTGAATCCCAAGAAGTTCAGATAGCCGAGGTACAAGAGGTGCCAAGCTAAATTTTGGGGTCACACCTTTTGGTCGTCCCTGAAATTAAATGCACATTGATTCAGCTTGTATCACATACCAGCCTATAATTTACTTAAGCATATGAGCATAGTAGCAGCTAACCGAAGTCAAACCAATTTAAGGAAAAGATTTCCAAATCAATATTATGACATATTGAAAGCAAAAGCTATCGTAGTTATATATTTTAGACCCAACTAAAACGAAGAGACTGACAAATTCACAAGTGCATACGACCAATTAAATTCTCCAAAACTCGAATCTTTCATTTATTCACATGACAAATGGATAATATTCTCAATCAACGTGATGAAAGAAAGCATAAATAGTAACAGGTCCAAAGAAAAGCTATCAAATTTGAATATGTATGAACTGTAGAAACTAAAAGAACCACTGCGACCAAAATCAACACAATGATAAACTCAGAATAACGTACAACCAATTCAATTCTCAAAAAAGCCACAGATACAAAGCTCATATACTTTAAAATGGACATAGCAGATGTCTACAAATATTGACTTCAGCCTCACTCCAAATCAAAGGATAACAAAGAATACCCATTTCAGCAAGGTTGACAAAGAGACTATAAATAGCGACTGCTAATCATCAAAATCAGAGAAAACAAAGAAACCCAGTAACCAAAAACACATTATTTAAAGAACCCACATACCAAATGACTGGAAAGAATGACTTTAGCCCCCTTCTCAATCAAATGCTTAATGGTGGGAATAGCAGCGCGAATTCTAGTATCATCAGTGATGTTCTGGCTGTCATCCAAAGGCACATTCAAGTCAGCCCTCACAAACACCCTCTTCCCCTTCAAGTCAGCTGCTGATAGGTCTCCAACGCTCCTCTTCGCCATTGACACAACGCCTCTAACCGCTTTGCCGGAGCCAAAGGATCGAACTTTGGAAGCTACCTGAAGAGCGAAGAGGGGATCGGCTGCGGAGAAGCCGAGGCGGCGGAGAGTGGTGGGTTTGAGAGAAGAGGGTAAGGAGACATGGGAGAGAAAAGAGCGGGTGCGGGAGGTGGAGGCGGTGGTGGTGTGGAGGAGAGAGAAGGTGGTGGGTGTGGTGGCAGAAGCCATTGTTGTTATTGGTGGTGGTGTTCAAGTTTCAATGGTAAACAGAGAAGTTGACTGAGATGAGAGGGTTAATGGGTGGTTGGTTTTGTGGATGTGAGGAGTGAGAAATGGGAGAGTTTGATTGGGGGAGATGTGGACGGGAAGAACAATGGGATTGATTGGGTATTGTGTGGGGGTTGTGGATTTCTCTTATCGTTGAGGAGAGGTTCAAGATGTTCGATGCTTTTGAGAATGAGAAAAAGTGGCGAAGTGTGCTATTGAGCTTATGATCACAGCAATAATATCACCAACAGCATCACAAGCATGGATGGGCCCTTCTTTGGTTAGACTTTTTGGATGCACACTCTTCAGTCTCTCCTAGTCTCCCCCCTTCCTCGTCCTCTTCTAATGTTGTATCCGTACTAAAAGCTTTCTTTTTACTTTTTACCAAAAAAAATTGTGGTAAATTAGTGAAAGTATATAAAGAGGATTTTTTTTGGGTTTCCCAAGGTATCCCCAAGCATGGCCTAGGCCTAATCCTCTGAGGTATTGTTGGGCGCATATGTGGGGACCTCTCCCAAGAAAGTTTTCTGCATTCACAAGGGCTTGAACTCGAGACTACTTGCTTAAGTGATCAGAGCCCATTCCACTCTGACCAACCCTCATTGGTATATAAAGAGGATTTTGCTACACACAGACACAGTCGTCTAGTTCATGTTGTTGCAAGTTCATATCTCACTACTTCAATGGCTTAGAATCACTCATCCACATATAAACCGACTGCTGCGAACATTACTCTACAAATAAGCTAGTTTTGAATGAAAAAGAAACGGAAAGGAAATTAGTTTCTAGAAAACCTAAGTCTCGAATGGTGAACTCAATACCCAATACGTGTGTTATGAATTCGATACTTTTATCAGCATGTCACTTTGTGTATCAAATGTACCCTCTTTTTTTTACCATTAACATGTAGCTAATATAGTTATAAAAAAAAAAACATGTAGCTAATATAACCTATAAGGAAAATGGCTATTCTACACTACCACTAAGATGGTACCCTAATCTCAAATGTTAGTCCAAACTTTGTTTCCAATATGTGTAAACAAATAACGGAATCCAATTAAGTTACTAACTTGATTTCATCTTGTTCTCATTCCTATTACTTAGAATTCGAATCTAGGATCAGACTTCGGAGATTGAGATGCATGATTGAGGTCCAAGCTCAAGGTTTGTATTTGAAGTAAGAAGCTTGATGCTTAGAGTTGGAGCCTTGCATTCAAGACTTGTTTGAAATGTGAAGATTGAACTCAAAGTCCAAAGCTAGGGGATTTCTTTTTTATTTTTTATTTTATTTTTTCACAAAAGAGGAAATTATTGATAACAATTAAGAGGATACAACAATATCATCTTGTATAATTGGCTCCAGTCAGAGGGAAACCTCTTCAATCCAAAGCTCGGGGATTATGATTCCTATTATTTAATTGTTATGGATCCGAGGGTTAGGATTTAGGATTTAAAGTTTAAAAGGGCTAGGCTCAAATTGATTGTAGTGAAATGGACATAGCCAATGAACCAGCTAGGCTCAAATTAGTTGTGATATGAACCGATGAACCAGCTGCTGCGTACCCAACTTCCAAAGCCAATGAAAAAACCTAACTAATTAACAAACTGCTCTCCAAAGGTCTGCCTCTCATGGCTTTTGCTTCGCCAAACCTCAAATCCATCCCTCACTTTCTCTCACCCCAGCCATTTTCCTCCCAATTTTCCTTTCTTTTCCTCCATACACCCCCACGTGCACCACCACCCGCCAAATTTCTTCACACTTCAAGGCGCCAAACCGTCCTAAGATCCGCTCTTCGAGAATGGAAAGAGTATGAGGAGGCAGTGAAGCGCAAGGACCTTGCTGGGGCTCTCAGGTTCCTGCAATCCATTGAGACCCAGCAAAACCCAATTGAGTTTGTTAATGGGTCCTTACCAGCTGACCCGACCCTTCCTCGACTCGGCGAGTTGGGGTTTGTTGGGCAGGAGAGGGATTGGGAGGTCCTGGACACGTGTCTGAATGCTGATAATATGAAGCTGGTGGGCAAAGCTTATGGCTTTCTCAAGGACAAGGGTTTCTTGCCCAGTTTTGGAAAGTTCAGGAACGTTGGTAATGTAACTTTGCTTATTTTGATATAAGATTTCTTGGGTATTTGCGGAATTTGCTTACCATTTGATCTTAATTGTTGCCCAACAATAATTGGCTGTTCATGAAGTTTGTTGATTTTGTCAGATGGTAGTTTTGGTTGTCTTATTAATGAAAAATTATGTATCCATCTGCCTGCATGGTATCATTATTATGTTAAATCTTAGGTCTGATCAATTCTGATATACACATTTTTAAGGCCCTCTTGGATGCATTTGAACTTTTAGGCTCATGCCATTATCTCATGTTGTTTTCTGTGTTTTTCTTTTCTTTCAACCCTGCAGTTATGGAGGGAACGCGTGATGTTACACCAACAGTGTTGAAGACTTCAACTGGTTTAGAAGGTGTTTATTCCGATTTCTTTGACATGGTCTTTCATGTACATAACTAATTGTTAGAGATTTATACCTTTCTGCTCTCGTGGAAAATGTTCTGTATCTAATACTCTTTTCTGAGGCAAAATGCATGTCCTGACTCCTTATGATCTAATACTCCATTTCTACCTTACTTTATCCAGCAACGAAATTTGCTCCAAAAAAGTGGGGCCTTTCCGAAAGTTCTGGTCCCATTTTGATTGCCTTTCTTGGCGGGATATCTTTTCTTCTTTCTCAAGGCATCGATCTCAGGCCTAACCTTGCAGCAGTATTGGGGCTAGCATTTGCAGATTCTGTCTTTCTTGGTGGTAGTTGTTTAGCTCAAATCTCAAGTTATTGGCCCCCAAATAGACGTCGGATCCTCATTCATGAAGCAGGGCATCTGCTAATAGGTAACACTCTTTTTTTCTGATCCGTATTTTAGAGTTGAATGTTACAAATTTGGGCGATGCTGTGGTTTGGACCGAGGGCATGAACCATTCCTTAAATTCTTCTATAGGACTACATTTCTTTCTTCAACCACTAGACTCTACTAAAGCTACACCCTTGCAAGAGTGTAAACCCTGTGCTATTAACTGATTGCTGTTTTAAATTGCAGCTTATCTAATGGGTTGCCCAATTCGTGGGGTGATATTAGATCCAATTGTTGCAATGCAAATGGGCATTCAAGGGCAGGTAATTTCTTGCCTTCTATGTGCTTTATATGGGCATCACTTGGTTTTGTTTGTTGTTCACTGACCAATTTATTCATGCCATCATAATGTATTTCAAGCAAATACCATTCATGGAGATATGTTGATAAAATATGTCTATATATGTGTGTGTGTATCTGTATGTTGGTTTGGTTTGTTGGAACCTTATATGTTAAAACTTTAATGGATTCTAAACCTATGTGACGTTACTATGGATGGATTTAAGATTTGAATGTGATTCTTGCTCATTTTTTACTATATTGTATGGATAATGGTAGGTCATATCTAGCATCTTTACGAGCAATCATATATATCTATTGCCATTTTTCATCTTATCATCTATAAATTTCCACGCAGAGTTGCTTTAATTGACTTCATTTAATACTTTCCTCAAGTAGAATTAGCATAGGATGCCACTCAGGCTCAAGTACGTGTCTAATCTTATGAAAACTCAGAGGATAGTAACTAATGATTAATTTAGTTCTTATGGGGGTTGTTCATTGTGCTTAGGTTCTTCGTCTTCTTAGAGAGACACAGTCTCATATTCATTCTTTTGGGTTGCAATATATAAATCTTGACCTTGTTTTAGGATGATCATTCATTATTGATATGTAGTGATGATAGCAATTGACTTGTACTCCTTGATTCCATACATATAGCTTCACGGTAATGCAGTGCTGTTAGGATCAAAAGGAGAGCTCATATTACTATACTATATTACAGGCAGGAACTCAATTTTGGGATGAGAAAATGGCCAATGACCTTGCTGAAGGACGACTTGATGGCTCTGCTTTTGACAGGTGGGTGTGAAATGAAATTGCAGGTAAGGTTTCTTGAATAAGGTCGTTTTGTTCCAAACTCTGCAAGAGAACAAAACTCTCTTTAGGGTGATGTATCTACTTTCCTTGAGCAAATATGCTGAAACTGAACTGTAGATAGATTCTGTCTAATCTTATGTGGGAATCTGTTCTTGTCCATACGTGTAGCTTTGATTGCTGACGAATTTTGCAAAATGTTTTATCCTTTGCTTTAGGTTGAATTTTATGCAAAATATCCCAGGTTTCCTAAGTTCTAGCTTTAATTAGTTCTTCTTATGAAGTCTTGTGGAATTAAGAGTAATAACACATGCCCAATATTTACTAATTTCTTCACATAATGTTCAGGTACTGCATGGTGCTTTTCGCAGGTGTTGCTGCTGAAGCTCTTGTTTATGGTGAGGCAGAGGGTGGAGAAAATGATGAAAATCTATTTAGGAGCATCTGTGTTCTTCTACAACCCCCATTGTCTGTTGCTGAGGTATCTGTATAACTTATCTTCTGTTGTTCTGTGATCTTCTTTCACTAAAAATACTAAAATTTTCAAACCTTTTATTTTCATTGTTATCTTGAGAAGATGTCAAACCAAGCAAGATGGTCCCTTCTACAATCTTACAATTTGCTCAAATGGCATAAAAATGCACACCGAGCTGCAGTTGAAGCTTAGGAAGTGGCAGTGGTCTTAGTGTTGTAATTAGGAGTATTGAGGAAGCAATGTTAGCTAATAGGTGAACAGAAGTAGCTTTACAAAATAATGACTCTTCACCCACATGTGTTTTGAGGTAATTTCTGCTCACCTCCAATTTAGTTTTGTTTTAGTTTAGTTGTTTTGTGGTATTGATTCCTTGAATCAACATGTTTTATCTGTTTTGTACTTGACAGGATGGAAGCATAAGAGATTCAAAATATAACTGGTGTAAGAAAGGCCTGTTTCTGCACTGCAGTCATTGTCTTCCGTCACTTGGCTATCCCCCATAAACAATTCGGGTCTACAACAGACAAGAAGAGTTGTCTTCCATCAAGTAGGTTTGATCTTATAAGGAGGAAGATTCTCAGCTAAATGAAAACTCCTTAGAGAGAAATGACCCAATTCACTAGCTGGCTTGTTGCTGCGTTACCCTACACCAAGATTTAAATACCAAGAATACATATGCATGCTGAGGCCTAGAGATGAGAGAGCACAAGTAATTCAAGAATTCAAGACGGAAAGTACAGTTGAAGTGGTAGCTTGGCAAATTTGTAGGTGCTACACTGTCCAACACGGAAAGTACGGTTGCATTTCCTTCCACTTCCTTTCTTGTTTATATAACCTGGATAATCCCCTCGTGTGAACTGTGCTTCCTCAACCAGAAACAACCCAACCTCTTCTGCTAACTTCACTATGTTCCACTTACTGAAAGGATGGTTGGTCTTGTGAGTCACATGAACTTCTCCACTTTCTGTGAGCATTTCACGTGCACTGGTGAAGTACCCCTTGACCAAATCCTGATGCAGCCTGAAAAATACATCAGTCAAAAGAGACATTACCAACATCCTTCTTGTTGTCTACCATATTATGATCCATGTAGCATATTAGTCTTTATTTAAACTTACTTAATTTGGATCTTGTTATGTTCCATCAAGATGAAACCTGCATGAGGAAAATTGAAGACAATGCGATCGAATCGTCTATTCGTTAGCCGGGGGTGTTGGCTCATGGTATGAACATCCACCTCATGCAATACTGTACATCCCTTGCCCTTTAACTCATTCAAAGTGCTCATTACATTTGAATACTTCTGCATTAAAGACTCTGCAGTTAAGGTGTAAATGAATTCAGTCAGGAAATTGACTTGGGCAAGTGCAATAACGATGGCAGTCAATTTCTACCTTGTTACCTTTGGAGTCGAAAGAAGTTGCAACCATATTCACAGCAGAGCCAAATTCTTTGGCTAAGCAAGCAGCAAAGGAGAAGTTGCCCTCACTCACTAAGAGTATCTTCTGAGAGCTGCTATAGTGCATAATCGTTTTCTCTCCCATTTTAGATCTCTTGTTTTTCATATTTTTCTTGAACATCTACTTAAGAGTTGCAGGGTAGGGGGCAACTGTTAGCCTAACCGTTTGATTAAGAAAGCACACATAGGGATTAACAAGAAAAAGTGTGTCATATTAACCCATTCATGATTTCCAAAGAATTACAAGTTTGAAGGCTTACATGCATGCGTCTTGGTAATTGTAAGGTCTCCTAGTTTTCTTTCCCGGATCCGGTTCCTCTGCTTCCTCTGCATGGATTTTCTCTTCTAGGATTGGCCTGGCTTTTACTGTGGGATGCCACCTCAATAAAATATAATCAAAGGGATAAAAGAATTAACACATATACTATTAAAAGGAAAACACATAATAAAATATTTTAACAACCAGATTCTAACATCTTTATATCTCCTCCTTCATAAATTAGAACCTACAAAGCCTAAATTTACAACTTCAACACTTCAATTTTCTCTAGTCGCATGGACATGACAAAATCATGGTTTACCTTTCTCTTCTCAGTCTAGAATTCAAAGAAGCTATTTTTAATTTGCTGCCCCTTTTTTCTTCCCGGTCTTCTATTTGTTTCCTTTTAATTTCAGACCCAATTAATACCTTCTTGCACTCTCTCATATTAAAAACAAGAAAGAATATCTGTGTTTTGAATCCAAAGCAATCAGCGGGGGAATCACTTTTTCTCCTCTTATTCCAATCTTGGATGAAGGTATTTTTTTTTTCTTAAGCTTGTTTGATAAGCAGGACAAGACTAGATTAGCAATCAAGGCATAATATAGATATTGTTTGTCTAACTTCGAGCATGAATGAGGAATAACTAAAACTTATCCCTCATAATTCCCCAATTTCAAGGGAATTAGGGGAATAAGTTTTAGTCATCAACCTCTTATAGATAGTCCCATTCATCCTCCAAGAACATATCCATATTATGCTTGAATGCACATCAAACATAAGCATTTTGCTGGTATAGTCCAGTCTAGTATAATCCTCCCTATCAAATAAGCCCGACTATTAGATGATAGATCTACAAAAGCCAATTAATAAAAAACAAAATGCGATTTTAATAGAAGAAGAAACGAGAGCAATTTGATTTTATCATGGCCATAGCGTCCATTTGAGTTTCTCGAATTGGGTTTTGCCCATGATAAGAAGGAGATTTATTGTGGTCAGTAGAAGAAGAAGATAATAATAAATTGTTTAGATTCTATTTATTAGCATAAGCGATTCTTATAGCACTTGGATTATATTTTATTGTGGTGGCATCCTCACATTGAAAGTCAAGCAGATTTTAGTAGGGAAAATTCAAGCAAAGGATTCGGATCCTTCTTTCCCAGGGCTGTCTATGTTTGACAAAATCTAAAGAACCCTAAAACTCAAACCTGAAAAAGAAACCAGCCTTTGTTTTACAGGGGCTTTTTAACGATTTTGATAACATGCATCTGAGGCAGAGTGTATGGGGGGATTATGGAAGGTTCTATTCTCTATATCAGCTACATTTTGATAATAAGTCACTCTACATGTAGCTAATACATGTACAGGGTGAAGTACCTTCTAAATTCAAGCTGAATTGAAACAACAATTAATTTCAAACATTTTAGTGGAGTAGGGTTTCAAATAGATGCTCAATCTCACATTGAGGGGTTGACAATTCGTAGTGATACATGGATCACGAAACCACCTCATAAGATATTCTCAGAGATTCAAGGATCAAGAAGCGGGACGAAAAGTGAGACATGTTAGTATTGTTCTACTCTGTACAAAGCACAAGATTAATCCAGCAGGTAGAAAGGTAAAGGCTTTCTGAATGAAGAAGGGAAAGTCAACATTAGAGGAGGTATATAGCAACAGAGTACTTGACTGATTTCATCCTACATTTCACCACAAAAGAGCTCATCTTACAAGCTTGGTCCATGATTTAAAACTGAATCCTATACACAAAGCTAGATACAGCCAAGTCATGATTTTATGCACAAGACATGACATTCAAAATAAAGCTGATGAGTTTGAACGTTGTCGAGTTTTAGGCATATAAACAAGGGGACTCATGCTTGAATGAAAACCCCCTATACACAAGAGTACTTGACTGATATCATCCTACATTTCACCACAAAAGAGCTCATCTTACAAGCTTGGTCCATGATTTAAAACTGAAATCCTATACACAGAGCTAGATACAGCCAAGTCATGACCTAATGCACAAGACATGACATTCAAAATAAAGCTGATGAGTAGACGTTTGTCGAGTTTTAGCTATATAAAACAAGGGGACTCATGCTTGAATGAA
>BJCG01002789.1:0-50326 GCA_005406145.1 Prunus yedoensis
TTTAGTACAACAATTTAGTCGTTTGTTTGAATTTGTTTAGAGTACTTAGTTCATTTTCGTTTATGGTTTGTTGTTTCATGTTATCTTAATTTGTTTTTGTTTCTTTTTCTTACGAGAATATCTTTAAAAAATTAAAAAATAAATTAAAAAATAAAAAATAAAAAGATTTTTCATATGAGCTGACTTATGGTAACTCCAGCAAGCACTTCCGTCAATACAGTGTCTAGGAGTTCTTTAGGTGACACCTTCGGTGTCTAAGAAGTTTGGGTTTTAAGCGGGACCATTGTGACCCCTCCAACCTTCCTGGATCCCCTGGCTGTGTTTTCTGAGGCCCTTAACTGGTCATCCGTGAGTTGCCTTGTATATTCGTGTGTTTTTAAATTAAGTTTTTTTTTAAATTTTCTTTGTTTCTTTTTATGTTGAGTCTTTGTTTTGTTTTTGTTTTGTTAAGTTAGTTTATGTATTTATTTACGTGGTATGGTTAGTTTTTTTTTCTGAGTGTTAAAAACAAACTTTTTTCCACTTCAAACATTGCATAAAAAAATTAATAAAAAAAACAACAACAACAACAACAATAACAACAACTTCTTCTTCTTCATCTTCATCTTTATCTTCATCTTCATCATCTTCATCCTCATCATCATGGCATGCCTCTATTTGCTCTTACTTGTAGAATTTGCAGTAGCTCTACATGGTGTTCATTTCTCTTTTGCAGCATTTCTTCATGCTGGTTGGCACTGTAGAGCCGCTTCTGCAAGTCCGCCACCTGAGTCTTCAAGGAAGCTACTTCCTCGGTCAGCGCTACAAACTCCTGTGTCTTCGCTAGTAGGCGCAAGCCTAGATTTGTGGCGGAGACCGCTTGTTGCACGATTAAAGTGTGAGACTCCTCCACTGCCACCTTGTCTTACGGCTGTGCCACATGCAGATGAACCGCCGGTGTGAGCCTTCTCACAGTCATGCCTTCCAGCAGTACAGCTCGAATCGGCACCGCCTCAGAGAAATTTGAGGCTGAGCCATGATGATAAGAGGAATTGGGAAGACAATGTTTGGAGGAGCTCTCATTTGGGCATTCGGTGGTGCAGGGGACAACTCAAGGTTGAGGTCATCAAGGTGAGTGCATGAGGATGCCATTGTTTTGTTTCTGGATTTTTTTAATGTTTTTCCTTGAGATTGCAGGAAGAAATGCAAGGTATCATCCGCTCGCCGATGTGTGGTTTAAATAGACATATGCTGATGAGGGAGTCGACACCATTTCGGATTTCTCGGGCATGCTCGACCTAGTCGCTTCAAGGGGAAGCATTTCTACTTTCACTTTACTTTTTTTTCCCTCCTATTTTCTGGTGCATTGTGTTTAGCATGTCCTTTCCAATTGTTTTTCTTTATGTGTGTTTTGTTCTGTTTAAGTTTGGGAGGCGTGTTTTGTTTGTTTGTTTGTCGCCTTTCCTTTATGTCAGTTTGGGAAGTGTGTTTTGTTTTGTTTTCCTTTTTCTTTTTCTTTTGCAATTTTTTTTTCTTTTATTTTCAAAAACAAAGACCTAAAAAAAAATACAAGGGAAAGGCGAAACAACAGGCACACCAATAATACATTAGAAATCACTTTTTCACAGTGCTCGGTGTCTCGACCATAAGAGCCTTTAGTTTGGCCCTCTGGCTGTCCTCTTCCGGGGCTTCATGCACAGCCTCTTGGGCTCACCACTTGAGCTTCCAAAGATCGCACTCTTAGCCTGAGCGTAAACTACTCTCGCGATCTACTTGCTTTCGTTTACCCAGTCGGTCTAGGTCCTCCAGCTACTTCGCATGTCGCGAGAAGACAACTCTACCATCTTGATATGTTTTTATTCTCGTCCCGCAATACTTTTAGCTGGTGTCAATTCACCTCCACTATCCTTGCCCTCTCCCTTTTCAAGCTTTTTATAGCACTCTGACACTCTTCAACCATACTTCACTCTGCCACCAACTGACTTTTCAGCACCTCTAACTCATGGGACTTCGCAAGTAGGCAATGACCCAAACTTACAACACATGCTGTACTCTGCATGCTCCGTGCCAGGGCATCACTCGTGACCCGGTTGTCATCCCTTGTCCCAGCACTCGTATATCTTTAGGAGTCACTAAATTTTTAGCCACTCCAATGGCAACATCGTTGTCCAGGAGTATTGAGTCAGTTACTATCACAGGCCCTCGTGCGGAGGCAAAGTAGGGCATCCATACTGGTGCCGCTGCTTGGCCCCGTGTCTGAGTCGGTTGGAGCTAGGTTGAGATCCAACGAAAATGGGTAGGAAGAGGCCATTTGATTTCTCACTTTCTTTTCTTCTTTCTTTTCTCTTTTGTGTGTTTATGAGTTTGTGTGTTTTCCCCCTCTTTCTCTTTCTCTTTTATAGACTTAGTTTCTGCTTAACCCTAGCCATTGCGCTTCTGTGTTTCACGCGGCCCTTACGGCTTATCTCTATTTGTCGCCGTACTCGTTCCCCAACCCTCCCTTAATTGCATTTTCACCTTTCACCACCTTCAAAGTGAAAAAGTCGTCCCGCTTCACCCAAGAGGCCAATAATTCTAGCTTGGGAATGTGTGAGGGGGCTCTGCATGTGACACGTCCCTCACTTTGTTGCCCGTGACTCACAGGAGCCGAGACATCAGGGACCACATTCTCTCTTTTCAAAAATCCTGCCTTTGCGTTCCCAATTCACGTGTCATCTTAAAAAATAAATAAAAATTCAAAAATTCAAAAATAACTTTTTTTAAAAACATGTGGGCTTTGGATTTCATTGTGGGTTGGGTTTTCACCGTTGTTAGGTTTCAAAGTGGGTTAACTTTCCTTTGGGTTGGGCTTTCAATCATTTGGATTTTAGTTTGCGTAAGACTGTCTGTTTAGGGCTTTCTGTTTCGAGTGTTTTACTATTTTGTTTCTTTTTTATTTGTTTGTTTGTTTTGTAATTATTTTATTTTTTGTATTTTAATTCTTGTGTTTTTTGTGGTTTATATTTACTTTAGTACCTTTCATTTCTTGTTATGACATTGCTTGTTCCTAATTTTTAAACATTGAGGACAATGTTCATTTCTAGGTTTGGGGGTATTGGAGTTTAGCAAGTAAATTTTGTTTTTCTTAAATTTAAAAAATAATAATAATAATAATTAATTTCTTGCTTGTTTTTTCTTTTTTTCTATATTTTGAGTCTTGTTTTGTTTTGAGTCACTTTCCAAACACTTATGATGAGATTGTGATAAATGTTTGCATGACTTAAATAAAAATTGGATTTCATTTGGCATCATTCTAGCATGATATGTTCGAAACCTTTGCACGTGCCATTTGTTTCATAATTTTCCAATTAAAGGTTTTGCATGACCCAAAGAATTGTATCACGCATAAATTAGACTTATATAACCATATAATGCGAGCTTTTGAGCCTTGTGCTTCATTTTATGAGTGTTATACACATACTCTTATTTTTCTTGTCATCAAAGTTGTTGTTTGATCTCATTATTCATTGATTTGGTTGAACACTTAAAAGTCATTCATTCTTATGCAATTTGATTTCATGACATTTCAGAAGTGATATTAAGACCCTCTTTGGATCGTTTGTGCCTTTCAAGCTAACCTTATGCATGCTTAAGCATGATTTTTCATTATTAACCATTTTGAGCCTACAAGTAAACCTTTTCTTTCATTTTACCAATTATATTTCCTCGCCTTAGGCCGAAAAATAAATATTTACCTTTCTAAGGAACTAATGAGCTCTAATTCGGATGTGTTTTTCATGCTAAGTTTGGGAAGGGATATTACATAAAGGAAAAAAAAAAAAGGTTGTGATTAAGTGGTGGTTGATTGAAAATTCATTTATTGGCCTCAAAATAAATTGGTGTTTGTTCAATTAAAGGAAAGGAGTGTGAATCAATGTAAATGAAGGTATAAGGAGTTTTGATTATGTAAAAGAAAAAATCTAATCGTGATGATTCGAAGTCTTGTAAACTATTATTTTATGCTCTTACATTTTGAGTTCCTCTTTGTATTATCCATACCTTTCATTTCTTATTCACCTTACACCCTTGACCCCATTACAACCTATGTTAAAGACCTAAATTGATCTTAAATGTCATATGGTTTAATTGCATGCATTTTCTTACTTTTAAGTGTTTGGCATCCTTCTTGAGATCATATTAATGCAAGTTCTTCATCTTCCTATTTTGAGTTAAGTCCATTATGGTTTAACTCTAATCTCATGTTTATAACTGAGTGATGCATTGTAGCCCTCTTCTGAGTGATTCATTTGTGAGAGGACAACTTTGGTGAGATTTGAAGTTGCATTTGTGCTTGGTATGATTTTTGAAATTGTGTGAAAACTAAGATTGGGGAATTTATTGCATTTGGCTATCACACTACTACACTTTGAGCATGTTGTGTTTTGAATTTTGCCGCCTTGTAAATAATGTCTAAAATTGAACTTTTAACTTTCGAGTCATGTGCATGAGTAATTTCTTTTCAGAAAATGTTCGGAAAGATTGTTTTGAGTTTTATTATTATTATTTTTGTTTTGTTTTTATTTTTGTAATTATTTTTGTTTTTGTGTTTCTTTTATTTTGCTTAAGGACTAACAAATCTAATAAGTTTTCTAACCACTTTGTTTTGTAGAATTAGTAAAACATTTGTGGATATCGTTTCTGTTAAACCCTCAGGAGACACAACTCCTCATACTAGGGATGCCTAGAGGTTTAAAGGCTTGTTGCATATGCTCAATGCAATCGAGTTACCTGCGGAAGTGGTTTAGTTAACTTCTTGTTTTGTTTTTAACTTTGTTTTGTGTTATTTTGCTTGAGGACTAGCAAAATCTAGGTTTGGGGGTATTTGATCGGTTCATAATTGTATATCATTTCGTACCCTTCTAGCTTATGATTTGGTTATGTTTTGAAGTTAAACTTGTGCTTTTAATCCTTTTTGTGTTTATCGTTTAGTTCATTGCTTTTTAGGTAACAATGATGGCTTTGGATAGGAAATGATGCAATCCATGCATGTTAAGGCCTGATTTGGGTGAATGGAAGAAGAGCTTAAAGACAAACTAATTTTGGCTACAGCCCCTGCCAGCCCAGTTTCGTAGGTCAACTTATTGGCCTTGGATCAGCATGCTCTGGGCCTCGGATGAGGTGAAGATCTTCATGAAAGTTATTCTAATGGGTGTCTAATATGACATATCCAAATTTGAGCCCCATTAGATACATATTGAAACCTCAGGCCTTCCTACACCAAGCTTGGTTCAGAAGAATCTTTTATTTCCAGCAACCAAAGAAAAGCCACATGGGTTGGCAGCAAAAGGTAGCCACAATTGAACACCTTTGAACACCCATGTGAAGAAAGCTTGAGGTGCAACAAAAGAAGTATTGGATGTGATCGGTTCATAATTGTATATCATTTCGTACCCTTCTAGCTTATGATTTGGTTATGTTTTTTAGTTAAACTTGTGCTTTTAATCCTTTTTGTGTTTATCTTTTAGTTCATTGAGTTTTAGGTAACAATGATGGTTTTGGATAGGAAATGATGCAATCCATGAATGTTAAGGCCTGATTTGGGTGAATGGAAGAAGAGCTTAAAGACAAACTAATTTTGGCTACAACCCCCTGCCAGCCAAGTTTCGTAGGTCAACTTCTTGGCCTTGGATTAGCATGCTCTGAGGCTCGGATGAGGTGAAGAGCTCATGAAAGTTGTTCCAATGGGTGTGTACTATAACATATCCAAATTTCAGCCCAATTGAACATATCTGGAGTCCTTAGCTCGTCCAACACTGAACCCTGCTTAGGAGGATTTGTAGCTGCCAGCTTTTAGCCATGTGCCTCACTCCAGCTGAAACTGACTTTGTACCCAACATAATGAGTGAAGTAGGGAGGCATTCCAGCTATGAATTTCTAAAGGAGCAAGTTGGTACATGCTGGAGCAATTATAGAGAAAGCATGTGCATGCATGTGAAGCAAAAAGAAAGAAATGAAATGAAATGAAGTCAATTCCAGTCTTTGTTCGGTAGTCAACTTGCAATGCCCAAAACGCACACTTTTACTACTCCGATGTGAATACTTTCTTCATAGAAGTTGTTCCAATGGGTGTCTAGTATAACATACCAAATTTAAGCCCCATTGGATATGTGTTGAAACCTCTGGCCTTCCTACACCAAGCCTAGTTCAGAAAACTCATTTTTTCAGCAACCAATAGGCAACCACATGGGTTGGCAGCAAAACTGATCACCTTTGAACCCATGTGAAGAAAGCTTGAGGTGCAACAAAAGAAGTATGGGATGGGATTGTTTCCAACCACACTAACATAGACAAGATGAAGTGGGAGTTATGGATTGTATTAAATGAGGAATGGTGGTGTTGGAATTCATCATGATGTTCCTCCCTCTTAGCCCTATAAATAGAGAAGTCTTCAAGCTTCAAAACACACCCCCAAGGGGGGGGAGCTCTCAAACACTTCTCTAAAGCTCCCCTCCCTTCTCTCCCTCAAATTCTCTTAGTTTCCCTTTCTAGTTTTCAATTGTTGTAATGAAATTTTTGTTCTAAAATTCTCCTTAAGTTTTTCTTAGTTCCACTTTACTTTTCATTGTTATGTAAATTCTTTTATTCAGTTTCAAGTTTAATTAGTTTCCAAGTTTCAATTATGGTTTTTGTTCTTATTCAGTATGCTTATAAGTTAATATGCTAATTTGAATGATTGATCACCATTTAGGTTTGCATGTTAGTTATCTTGGTTTGAATTAAGAGTAGACACCATGCTTTAATTCGAATTGAACTATGAATAGGAAAAGTATACATGGACATTCGGCAACAGGGATTAGATACATACTTGGTTGTTTAAAATGTTCTTCTATGCTTAATGGATTCCTAATGCTTAGTTTAGGTTAGACAAAAGATGATCAAATTAGGGAATTAGGAATACAAGGTTATGACCAAACACCATGGCTTAATCATACTTTAGCTAGAATCAATCCGTTAATCTAATTGAACTTGGGAACTTATTTGCTTGAGTTATTTCCTTTTTTCTTGTTTTATTTATTTTCTTTTTCATTTCTGTTTTGTGTAGGGGAAATGAATTGGATCATTCAATCACCAATCCTAGTGGGATCGACCTTGCACTTATATATGCTATACTACCAAACGGCTCGTGCACTTACGAGTATCACAAGTTGAGGATGTAGCTGAATCCATTTTGGTGCAGCTGAATCGACTCAACAGGATGGGATTGATTCCAACCACACTAACATAGACAAGATGAAGTAGGAGTTATGGATTGTATTAAAACAGGAATGGTGGTGTTGGATTTCATCATGATGTTCCTCCCTCTTAGCCGTATAAATAGAGAAGTCTTCAAGCTTCATAAATCACACCCCAAGGGGGGAGCTCTCAAACACTTCTCT
Organism: Prunus yedoensis; assembly: GCA_005406145.1. NCBI lineage: Eukaryota > Viridiplantae > Streptophyta > Magnoliopsida > Rosales > Rosaceae > Prunus > Prunus yedoensis. The sequence goes on from BJCG01002789.1 coordinate 7,395, forward strand.
AGAGCTCCCTTCCCTTCTCTCCCTCAAATTCTCTTAGTTTCCTTTCAAGTTGTCAATTGTTGTAACAAAATGATTTTACTAAATTTTCCTTCAAGTTTTCAAGTTCTACTTTAATTTTATTTGTAATGTATATTCTTTCTTAAGTATTCAAGTTTAATTAGTTTCCAAGTTTCAATTATGGTTTTTGTTCTTATTCATTATGCTTATAAGTTAATATGCTAGTTTGAATGATTGATCACCATTTAGGCGTGCATGTTAGTTATCTTGGTTTGAATTAAGAGTAGACATCATGCTTTAATTCGAATTGAACTATGAATAGGAAGAGTATGTATGGACATTCGACAACAGGGATTAGATACATGCTTGGTTGTTTAAATTGTTCTTCCATGCTTAATGGGTTCCTAATGCTTAATTTTAGGTTAGACAACAAATGATCAAACTAGGGAATTAGGAACACAAGGTTATGACCAAACATCATGGCTTAATTATACTTTAGCTAGAATCAATCCGTTAATCTAATTGAACTTGGGAACTTATTTGCTTGAGTTATTTCCTTTTTTCTTGTTTTATTTATTTTCTTTTTCATTTCTGTTTTGTGTAGGGGAAATGAATTGGATCATTCAATCACCAATTCTCGTGGGATCGACCTCGCACTTACATATGCTATACTACCAAACGGCTCGTGCACTTGCGAGTATCACAAGTTGAGGATGCAACTGAATCGACGCAACAGGATGGGATTGATTCCAACCACACTAACATAGACAAGATGAAGTGGGAGTTATGAATTGTATTAAAACAGGAATGGTGGTGTTGGATTTCATCATGATGTTCCTCCCTCTTAGCCGTATAAATAGAGAAGTCTTCAAGCTTCATAAATCACACCCCAAGGGGGGAGCTCTCAAACACTTCTCTAGAGCTCCATTCCCTTCTCTCCCTCAAATTCTCTTAGTTTCCTTTCAAGTTGTCAATTGTTGTAACAAAATGATTTTACTAAATTTTCCTTCAAGTTTTCAAGTTTTACTTTAATTTTATTTGTAATGTACATTCTTTCTTAAGTATTCAAGTTTAATTAGTTTCCAAGTTTCAATTATGGTTTTTGTTCTTATTCATTATACTTATAAGTTAATATGCTAGTTTGAATGATTGATCACCATTTAGGCGTGCATGTTAGCTATCTTGGTTTGAATTAAGAGTAGACACCATGCTTTAATTCGAATTGAACTATGAATAGGAAGAGTATTTATGGACATTCGACAACAGGGATTAGATATATGCTTGGTTGTTTAAATTATTCTTCTATGCTTAATGGGTTCCTAATGCTTAATTTTAGGTTAGACAATAAATGATCAAACTAGGGAATTAGGAACACAAAGTTATGACCAAACACCATGGCTTAATCATACTTTAGCTAGAATCAATCTGTTAATCTAATTGAACTTGGGAACTTATTTGCTTGAGTTATTTCCTTTTTTCTTGTTTTATTTATTTTCTTTTTCATTTCTATTTTGTGTAGGGGAAATGAATTGGATCATTCAATCACCAATCCTCGTGGGATCGACCTCGCACTTACATATGCTATACTACCAAACGGCTCATGCATTTGCGAGTATCACAAGTTGATGATGCAGCTGAATCCATTTTTGTGCAGCTGAATGGACGCAACAGAGAGCAATCTCGTGCTCCAAAGTCGGGACGATCGATCGTCGAGTTTGGAAGATTGATTGTTTCTTAGCCGAGCAATTTCATGCTCAAGACCTCAGGGCGATAGATCGTCAAAGGCAGGATGATCAATCGCTTTTCAACAGAGACGAATTTCTTCATTTTCCAAGTTGCTCTAATTATGCTCTTTACTTCGTATCTCCCCTTGAAGTGTAGAATTGGATGTTGGGTCATGAAAAGGAATCTCAAATTCCAGAAAGGTCACATCTAAAGTGACATAGGTACGTCGGGTAGGAGGGTGATAACAACAGTAGCCTTTCTAATGAGTGACATAACCCACAAAAACACAACGAAGCACACAGGGATCAAGTTTGCTACATTGATTTTTATGGAGATAAACGAAGGTCACACATCCAAAGATTTGGGGTGTGAGTACCAAAACAGAGGGCATGGGCGCGTGTTATGCAAGCACTTGTAAGGGAGTTTTCAAGTTCAATACATCATAAGGCATGCGGTTGATCAGGTGAACTGTGGTGACGATAACATCATCCCAGTGATGGCGAGGAACATGAGAGTGAATCAGAAGCGCTCGGGCTATTTCAAGAAGATGTCGATTTTTTCGTTCAACAACACCATTTTGCTGTGGTGTTTGAGGACAAGTCGTCTTATGGATAATTCCATGTTGTTGGAAGTAAGCCTGAAAGTCATGATTGAAAAATTCTCCATCATTGTCTGAGCGAAGAATATGTATTTGAGCATTGAATTGAGTTTTCATCTGTTTGCAAAAAAGCTGAAAACGGGAAAACACCTCATTTTTATTATTCAGCAAATAAAGTCATGTCATTCGTGTACAATCATCTATGAATGTGACAAACCACCAAATGCCAGAAGGAGTAGTGATAGGTGAAGGTCTCCATACATCAAAGTGAATTAACGTAAATATAGTATTACATTTGCTCGTACTCAACGGATAGGGCACACGGTGACTCTTAGTCAAAATACAAGTATCACATTTGAAGTCGTAGTCCTTGAAATATGAGAATAAATATGGTATAAGATGCTTCAGATAACTAAAAGATGGATGTCCCAATCAACGGTGCCACAACCATATTTGTTTTTGTTTGCTATCAGAGGGATGCGTCACATTGTTAGCCATGTTGGGATTGAAGTCATCCACATAATAGAGGCCTATTATCTTAGAACGACGACCAAGAATCTCCCTAGTGTGAATATCCTAAACCAAACAAAAACTCAGGTAAATGAATACACAACAATTCAATTATTTAGTAATCTAACTAACGAACATTAATTTATTGGATAAAGATGGAACAAGTAAAGTATTAGATAGTGAGAGGGAGGATGAGAATGCAACAGTGCCAACCCCTGTCACAGGACAAGTGACTCCATTAGCGTTAGCAATATAAGTTCGTCGGGTTTGGGTAGTATTCAGAAAATCATCAGGATCAAATGTCATATGATAAGTTGCACCAAAATTAATTATCCAACTCGTGGAATCACTCTTATCCGAAGTATGGGATCCATAACTAGTACCATTACTAGTCGTATCGTGTTGCGTTTAATCTTTGAGAGTAGCACACCATTCGGAGTAGCCATGTAATTTAAAACAAGTCTCATGAGTGTGTCTTGGATTATCACAGTATGCGCAATCTCGTTCATGTGTTGTGGTCGTTAGTGAAGAAGTCATAATTTGTGCAGCAGAAGATGCATAGGATACAGGTTCAGTAGGAATTCGGATCGAGATTGTTGCGTCGATTCAGCTACACCAAAATGAATTCAGCTGCATCCTCAACTTGTGATACTCGCAAGTGTACGAGCCGTTCGGTAGTAGAGCATATGTAAGTGCAAGGTCGATTCCACAGGGATTGGTGATTGAATAATCCAATTTAGTTTTTCCTACACAAAATAGAAAAACAAGAAAGAAAATAAATAAAACAAGAAAGAAAGAAAATAAAATAACTCAAGCAGATAAGTTCCTAAGTTCAATTAGATTAACAGATTGATTCTAGCTAAAGTATGATTAAGCCATGGTGTCTAGTCCTAACCTTGTATTCCTAATTCCCTAATTTGATCATCAGTTGTCTAACTTAAACTAAGCATTAGGAATCCATTAAGCATAGAAGAACATTTTAAACAACCAAGTATGTATCTAATCCCTGTTGTCGAATGTCCATACATACTCTTCCTATTCATAGTTCAATTCGAATTAAAGCATGGTATCTACTCTTAATTTAAACCAAGATAGCTAACATGCAAGCCTAAATGGTGATCAATCATTCAAACTAGCATATTAACTTATAAGCATAATGAATATGAACAAAAACTATAATTGAAACTTGGAAACTAATCAAAATTGAAATTAAAGAAAAGAATTTACATAACAATGAAAAGTAAAGTGGAACTAAGAAAAACTCAAGGAGAATTTCAGCACAAAGATTTCAATACAACAATTGAAAACTAGAAAGAGAAACTAAGAAAATTTTAGGGAGAGAAGGGATGGGAGCTGTTGAGAAGTGTTTGAGAGCTCCCTCCCTTTGGGGGTCTTTTTTTTAAGCTTGAAGACTTCTCTATTTATAGGGCTAAGAGGGAGGAACATCATGATGAATTCCAACACCACCATTCCTCTTTTAATACAATCCATAACTCCCGCTTCATCTTGTCTATGTTAGTGTGGTTCGAATCAATTTCATCCCATACTTTTTTTGTTGCACCTCAAGCTTTCTTCACATGAGATTTCAAGGTGTTCAATTGTGGCTGCCTTTTGCTGCCAACCCATGTGGGTTTTCTTTTGGTTGCTGAAAAAAACGATTCTTCTGAACCATGCTTGGTGTAGGAAGGCTTGAGGTTTCAATATATATCCAATGGGGCTCAAATTTGAATATGACATAATATACACCCATTGGAACAACTTTTATGAAGAATATATTCCCATCTAAGTAGTACAAGTGTACGTTTTGGCCCTTGCAAGTCGACTGCTGAAAATAGACTGGAATTGACTTCATTGCAGTCAGCTTGTGGGCTTGTTTTGGGCTTGATCTTCCGTCCTAAAAAATCTGGAAAAATCTGGATCTTCAAACCCTTTGAATTATCTTTCCAAGCATATGCAGCCCAACTCAAGAAAAAATCGGAAAGACTTTCAAATGTCATTTTTGGCCCAATAACGCAGATGCTGCCGATTTTGACCTTATGCTGCCAAAACTTGCATAACTTCCTCTAGAAGACTCGGAATCATGAACCATAAAATGCTCCAGAAATTAGACATCTGCATATTTCCAATGATATAGGGCTCCACATCTGGTTCATCCTGAGCAAGTACAGTCCAATTCGTGAAGTTGACTGATCTGCAAACACCGTTTTGAGCTAACTTGTCTCCAAAATGCATTTAATAAGTCTCAAGCTTATTACACTGAAACAAATACAAAATTTATTAAAAGCACAAGTTTAACTAAAAAACATAATCAAATCATAAGTTAGAAGGGTACAAAATGATATATAAATATGCACCGATCAGAGATATGAGCCTGAGTCGATCAGAGTCGTAATCGAAGTCCTGATCTGAATCTGAATCATAGATAGATTCGGGGTCGAGGTGGTCATCACATGCAAGAGGCTAGCTATAATGATTCATATTCAATTATACAATGTATCCTCTAAACTTTATCTCATGTCTTAGTATACAATATATTGGTACTAATGTGCATAAGCCAACATGTTTTAAGCACTTTATGTGATGCTATTGCTTTAAAACAACTTATGAAAATGAAAGTAAATATGAAACTAAACGTGGCGAAGGTGACATCAAACATGTGATCAACTTTTTATTTAATGTGGACTGCTATTAGAGGTGTCAAATGAGACGGCACAGGTCGGCCCAGCATGACACAAGCCCAGCCCGTTTAAATAAGGCACATCATAGGACGAGCACGAATATTAGTGGGCCGTGCTCGGCACAACACGAAAACTTGGGCTGAGCCATGATCAAAAAATGAGATCTAATGAACCGAGTCGGCCAGTGACCCAACATGGGCCGGGCTTGGCTCAAGCCCGACCCACTTAACCTCTCTTTTTTTGTCTCAAAAGTCAAAACCCACTTAAGTGACTTAACAATTACATGATCCAGCTTCTATTGCATTTTTTTCACTACCAAGTTGGAACGACAATTAAAAACTTAAGTAATTAAAATAAAATAAAAATAAAAAAAGTTATGCGATGACCTACTAATCTCGTTGTACATCCCTTCCTCAAGTGACTTAACAAACAGACTTGGATTTGGAGAGTTGGACTCAAACTCAAAGTGTCGAATAAAGCTTAGAGCTGTCAAATGTCGAAGTGTGAGGAGTCGTGCGTGAAGAAGCGATGAAAACAAAGCATCGTCTCCTCGTCTTCCTCTCGATTTCTTCATCTCCTCTTCTTTTTCCAACATATCATAAATTTTTAGGAAATACCCCCAATCATAGAAACCCAAATCTCATGCACTTGCCGTAGACCTTGCTAGTATATTGACAAGACAAATCAGCTAAGAGCTTCCAAAACTTCGTGGTGGAAATTTAGGAACAGATACCTCTGGTCTTCAATCCAACTAAACTTTAGCTTCAACAAGATTTCAAGACTTAGCAGCAACCATGGGGGATAATACAATTCAGTGCTCCCTACCCTACGAAAGCAATCTAAGACAGTGAGTTCGAATTTGATCTAGTAAGGTAAGAAAGAAGTGAGAGATTTCTAGTTTTTCAAAACAGATTTGCACTTTAGTATCAAATTTGATTCTATAATAGAATTAATTTAAAAAATAGTGAGGCAGATAAATTGATTAATTGCATCATCACAATGAAAGAATATATTTATACAACCTGCTTTTGGAGTTTATAATAAAAGGAATGGTATTACTGGGCCTTAGGACTTTCAACAAGTGAAAAAAAAATCAAATTTAATGGGTTGGTTTTTGGGCCCGAGTGTTAGAAATATACCCTTAAAACCAACTAATTATGTAATAGTTAGAGTTAATGACATCTTTGATAAAAGCCATATTATGTTTTCAATGGGCAAGAAATGTTGTTTTATACATTAAATCATCCTATATTATCTTTCAATATGTAGAACAACCATAGTCCAAGGAATACACAAGTGGATATGAGAGCTATGTAATGAGATTGCATACATAGAGACTTTTCATCATCCCTAAATCCTGAATATGTTTATGGTTATAGGAATATTGATTGGGTGTCAATATTCCGCAAAGACCAGTACACACAGTATCGTTTCTATATGTAGGGAATAGCAAGGTCTCAAATCATTAAGTGTGAAGACACATCGATATGTGCGTAGGTGCTTGTAAGAGAACAAGTACACTGAACGCAATCCAACACATGAGTTACAGCATGGAAGTCTTTACTCACATGTCAAGCTGGAACTCATAAATTGCAATGGTGCAAACTAATCTTTAGACCTGAGGCATCATAGATGTTTTGTGGCTCTGTTGTTAATCTTTGAGGGCACTATACGATCATGCTGAATTAGGCATAGCTTAAAAGTGCTCATCAGGATTCTCAATAGAGTTATGGAAGCAAATGAATGCACAACAAGGAATCTTTACTCTCAGTAAAGGAGAGAATACTCCAAGATATGATTGGTCAAATCTTTACGCAGAGTAGTGGATAAGACTTGAAAGAAGAAGTCTTCAAATCTGACCAGGATAATCATATAAAAGGAATGATTCACATTAGGATATTGACAATCGGATTCCATGATCTAATAATGTGAATTAGTAGTATTGCCATAAGAGAAGGATTCAATTACACGGTTATTCCAATTTGAATAGGTTCTTTCACAATGTCTCATTTAGCTCGGATAACTATAACTTGTTGCTAGGCTACAACCATGGTTTGTGGATGTCCTAAAAGGTTTCAATTAACCTTTATTAATAGGAAGAATTAAATTGTGGAATTTAATTTGTATATCATCTATGAGGAGTTAAGTTAACCCACTATCTTGCTAAAGGAAACCTACGGATTTACACACCAAAAGAATGTGATTAGAGGTACAAATGAGGAGAAATGAAATGAGGAGACACAAGTCAATGGTTGATAATCAATGTCAAAGTCAACGGTCAAAAGTCAACATGTTGACCGGAGCAATTGACCAAAGTCAAATAGTTCAATCGGGTCAATTAAGTAAGACTATAATTATAATTTAATAGTTAAATTATAATTAAAAGATTAATTATGGAAATAATATGGACATATAGAAATATTGGATTGTGCTTTTAAATATGATTTAAAGGAAAGGAACAAAATAGCCCAAAATGCCATTGGGCCCAATGGATAAGTGGCATAAAATGACATGACCTATGGACCAAAAGGAGCCCCAAATACCCACCCAACTGCCTTTTGTGTTGTCATATATAAGCTAAGTGTTGGAGAAAACCTAGCTAGGGTTTTTGGTTTTCCTACTTTGGTTGATGAGTGATCATCTTTGTATTTCATCTTCCATAAATCAAAAATTGGTCCATTCAAGAAGTAGACTAGCATTCGTACTTCTTAATTACCTTCTCTTCATCTCTAAGAGCATTTGGTGTGGTGAGGTAGAGGACTCCAATCTTGGAGCCTTAAGGTGAATGAGTCAAATTCAAGAGAAACAAAAAATCTTTCCAACAAAGGTGTTCAAAGAGACTAGGCTAAGATACTTGGTTTAAAATGAAAAAGGTTTAGCTGAACTAGTATAAACAAAATGAATCCGCCATTTAGAATGTTTTTGTTGTATAGGTTATGGCTAAAGTTTATTTCATAAGCATTAGATGCATGTTTCCTTCACCGAGTACGGCCCGAGCCTAGCCCGACCCGTTTTAATGTGAACTTGGGCTTTGGGCCAGGCTGGGCTAAATGGTTTTACTAAATGGGCCACCACGGCAAAATTAAATGGACCGGCTTGGCTCGACACGAGTTTAAATGGGCTTGCCTAGCCTGTTTGACACCTCTAACTGCTATGCGTGACTTCAAAAGCTTTAAATTTCATTGCAATTGTATTGGTTGTCTTTGTTAGAAATATGCCCTAAAGTCAAACACGTGATGTTATTTTATGGATATTTCACCATCACTAATGGGCAAGATCATTATTTTCAACCATGATATTTGGTCTATTATCATAACAGTAAAACAACAAGTCCTTGAAACATGAAATAATATGAGAGTTACTTAATAAGATTGGATATAAGGAGACCTCTCACACTTCCACATCATTTCCTAAACATTCCCAGTTGTAAGATTATCAATTGGGTGTTGATCATCCACAGAGACTGGTACACACTATATCTGCTCAATTGGAAGAATAACTAGTCTCAAGTCATTGGGTGTAGAGACACTAAGTTTAGTATGTAGGTGCTTATAGGGACAAATACACTGAACGCGATCAAACCACGAGTTATAGTATGGAAGTCTTACTCACATATCAAAACTAGAACTGATAAGTTGCAATAGTGCAAACTGGTCCTCATACTTAAGACATCATAGTTGTCTTGTGGACGAGTCGTTTGTCTTTGATATCACTATATGGTCATTGAAAGAAAAATGACTCGAAGGTGGTTTTCAGGATTCTCGACAAGCTCATGGAGGCAAGTGAATGTACAACAATAGATCTATGCTCTGAATTAAGGAGAGAGAATGCTCTAAAGATATGATTGAGAAATATTTGCAAAGTTTCGGATATGAATAGAAAAGAAGTTTCTAAACATAACGAATGTAATCATATAAGTGGAAAATTCATATTAGGGTTTTGACAAAAGTATCTATACCCTGATAATATGAATTAGGAGCACTGTAATAGAGAAGGACTCAATTGCACGACAATTCCAACTTGAATAGGTTCTTCACCTTTTTTATTTAGCTTGGGTACTCATGACATGCTACTAGGCATCAACCATGGCTTGTGGAAGTCCTGTAAGGTTCAATTATAATTAGCCTTCGCTAATAGGAAGAATTAACGATTAAGTCACAAATCATAATTAATTTGTTAATTATGAAATTAGTTTGACGGTGGACTCGGTTTGGGCTTTAAAGTCATTTTGGACCTAAAGGGAAAATACCCAATAACCCATTGGGCCTAGGAACAAGTCTTCTATGACAACACAATTCAAGTGAGCCCAAGAGGAGCCCAAACACTACTGTGATTGGGAATTTCTCCTCATCTTTTGTGTTGGCTTTATAAGCCACATTTTGGACCATTTCTCTTTAGGGTTTGAGTCTCCTAAGAAATTGGGTTGTGATGTTGAGAAGAAAGGAGAAATCCTCTCCTCCACCTTTGCTAAAATTGGTCAACAAGAGGAAGTCTAGCATCTAAGTCCTCTTGGTTGTTTCCTTCTTCATCTTCTAAATGTTTGGTATGGTGAACTAGAGGGTAGCTACTTTGGTACCTTGTGAAGAATCTCTACAAGATATGGAAGAAGGTCATTCCAAAGGAACGTGGGGACCATCCAAGAGAGCTTCAAGGGTAAGAAAACTTCATCATTTCCTCCCTTTTGTTTTGTGCATATAAGAAATTAGGCCTCTAAGATGCTTGGCTAAAATTGGATAGACATTAGCTCAATAAGTTTTAAAGATTTACTTCCGCTTCTTGAATGTTTGATTCATGTTTATTGTGGCTAATAATCTAAGAAAAAGAGTTTAAATATATGTTTCCTTCAGTCTTATAATTGAATTTGTCAATATAGTTTTCTTTAGTTGAAATGAAAAATCTCCATAGATTAATAATGCAAGATGAAAATACATAAATTTTTTTATACATATTTGATATACACAAAATTTACTTAAATGAAGAGTTTTTGTTAAACTTAAAACAACCGTAGAATAATACGAAAAATTCCCACATATATTGTATGTTACACTCAATGTTGAACTATTTGCAAATTAAATTAAATTTAAAAAGTGGGCTTTAAACGGGTCGACACGATCCATGATCAGCTGTGTCGTGCTAGGGGCGGCCCAATCTATTTGACACCTTTAGATTGAAAAGATGATGAAAAAAAATTTGAATCAGAGGACACATATGAATCGTCGTGGGGAAGAAGGCATTGCCTTACTCTTTTTCTTATTAAATTTTTCAACAAGATGGTAAGAAAATTATAAATTTTTTGGCATAAATTAAAGGAAACATGAAAGTCAATACCTTTAATAAGGATAAACTTGGAAAATGAAAGCTAGCTTGTTGTAGTCCAAATAGCAACACTTCTTTCAAGTACAAGCTATAGTAGGATTGGTCTCAGTTTGGGAACCGCAAATTTTCCAAGTAACGGCTAATCGACTGACAATTCTCACTATGGCTATATTTGGGATTAGTCCCAACCCAATAAAGGTCGATTAACAGTGACTCGGTCTTATCGACAACACGATCGATATCACCAAATACCGTCCGCACTGAATGGGCCCATAAATCATTAAAAAAAAAAAAAATTCCCTTGTGAAATTCGAATCCCTAATTTCAAAACCCAAAATTGACAAACACCAATTTGACACCCTAGATATTCCCAATACCTTAAAAAGTTTACCTTATGAGTTCCTCTGCGACTGAGCGAGTTGAGAGAGATTGAGACGAGAGACATGAGGCAAGAGAGATGGAGAGAGATTGAGACAAGAGACATGAGATAAGAGAGATTGAGAGCGATTGAGACGAGAGAGTGGCGAGGCTAAGACCCACAATTTTCTTTTGGGTTGTGTGTTTCAGTTGAATGGCGAGGAGAGAGACGAGAGAGTGAGTGATGGAGAGAGTCTGAGAGTATGAGAGGAGAGAGTATTAATACAAAATAATGATAAATAAATAAATATTATTATTGTTGCGTCGATTCAGCTGCACCAAAATGGATTCAGCTGCATCCTCAACTTGTGATACTCGCAAGTGCACGAGCCGTTCGGTAGTATAGCATATGTAAGTGCGAGGTTGATTCCACAGGGATTGGTGATTGAATAATCCAATTCAGTTTTCCTACACAAAACAGAAAAACAAGAAAGAAAGAAAAGAAAATAACTCAAGTAGATAAGTTCCCAAATTCAATTAGATCAACGGATTGATTCTAGCTAAAGTATGATTAAGCCATGGTGTTTGGTCCTAACCTTGTATTCCTAATTCCCTAATTTGATCATCTTTTGTCTAACCTAAACTAAGCATTAGGAATCCATTAAGCATAGAAGAATATTTTAAACAACCAAGTATGTATTTAATCCCTGTTGTCGAATGTCCATACATACTCTTCCTATTCATAGTTCAATTCGAATTAAAGCATGGTGTCTATTCTTAATTCAAACCAAGATAGCTAACATGCAAGCCTAAATGGTGATCAATCATTCAAACTAGCATATTAACTTATAAGCATAATGAATAAGAACAAAAACCATAATTGAAACTTGGAAACTAATCAAACTTAAAACTAAATAAAAGAATTTACATAACAATGAAAAGTAAAGTGGAACTAAGAAAAACTTAAGGAGAATTTCAGAACAAAGATTTCATTACAACAATTGAAAACTAGAAAGAGAAACTAAAAGAATTTGAGGGAGAGAAGGGAGCGGAGCTCTAGAGAAGTGTTTGAGAGCTCCCCCCTTTTGGGTTTTTTTTTTTCAAGCTTGAAGACTTCTCTATTTATAGGGCTAAGAGGGAGGAACATCATGATGTATTCCAACACAACCATTCATCTTTTAATACAATCCATAACTCCCACTTCATCTTGTCTATGTTAGTGTGGTTGGAATCAATTCCATCCCATACTTCTTTTGCTGCACCTCAAGCTTTCTTCACATGGGATTTCAAAGGTGTTCAATTGTGGCTGCCTTTTGCTGCCAACCCATGTGGGTTTTTTTTTAGTTGCTGGAAAAAACGATTCTTCTGAACCAGGCTTGGTGTAGGAAGGCCTAAGGTTTCCATATGTATCCAATGGAGTTCAAATGTGGATATGTCATAATAGACATCAATTGGAACAACCTTTATGCAGAATGTATTCCCATCTGAGCAGTACAAGTGTAAGTTTTGGCCCTTGCAAGTTGACATCTGAAAATAAACTGGAATTGACAATGCATTGCAGTCAGCTTGTAGGCTTGTTTTGGGCTTGATCTTCCCTCCTAAAAAATCTGGAAAAATCTGAATCTTCAAACCCTATGAATTATCTTTCCAAGCATATGCAGCCCAACTCAAGAAAAAATCAGAAGGACCTTCAAATGACATTTTTGGCCTAGTAACGCAGATGCTGCCGAATTTGACCTTAAACTGCCAAAACTTGCATAACTTCCTCTAGGAGACTCGGAATCATGAACCGTAAAATACTCCAGAAACTAGACTTCTGCATCTTTCCAATGATATAGGGCTCAGCATCTGGTTCATCCTAAGAAAGTACAGTCCAATTCGTGAAGTTGACTAATCTGCAGACACCGTTTTGAGCTAACTTGTCTCCAAAATGTATTTAATGGGTCTCAAGCTTATTACACTGAAACAAACACAAAATTTATTAAAAGCACAAGTTTAACTCAAAAAATAATCAAATCATAAGTTAGAAGGGTACAAAATGATATATAAATATGCACCGATCAATTATGCCGTCGACATTGAATTTGGTAAAAATATCGGTAAAATGTCGGTTAGTTTTCATGACTTGTCGGCGTGTTTGCGTTAAAATGTTTTATCGGTTCGGTTAGTTTTTTGATATTGCAATACAAAATGCCAATCCTAATCTAAATACAAGAGGAGGATGGAGATTTCTCATACATACTTAGACTTGGCAAACGGGTTGTGTATGCGGGTTTCGGGTCGTATTCGTGTCAATGTCCATCAAAGAAACCCCAACCCACCATGGCTGAAAACTAAGTGTGGGAAGGAATTTTAGTAATTCATCAAATGATCTTAGTGATTTCAACAAGGGAAATGCTAGCAACATTTTCTCTAACCTTCTCTTTTGGACCTTCTCTCTTTCCCTCATAACATGTGTCATTTTTGTAACACTTAACCCAATGTTGTTAATACCTAAGACAACCTAGCTTTTGTTTCCAAGTTTACCCTTATGCCTTAAATATATTGACACTTGACACGGTTAAGTCCAATTTTTTTTTTTAAAAAAAAAACTAATCTTATCTCTCTCCCCGATCTTCTCTCTCGCCCCTAACCACCCTCTTCCCAATCCCCACCCACCGTAACGTTCAACCAACAAGATAGTAAATGCCTAGATTAAATTTACACATCAATTGACAACAGAAACCCCTAATTTGTAAATCCCTAAATAAAAAATTATAAACAATATAATCCTAAAAATTAAAGCACGAGATAAAAAAGAAAAGGGTTATCTACTGTAGACGTCCCTGAACTTGGCCCCTAGTTGCAATTGGGTCTGTGAACTCTTTTTTTGTGCCAATTACATCCGTTAACTCGATAAATAGTTCCAATTGGGTCTTGCCATCCAACTTTGTCAATTTGTCCGTCAAAATGAGGGATAAAAGCGTCCTTTCGAGAATGGATTGAACAAAACCACAATCCAAAAACAAAATCAAATGGAAAAAAAAATTCCCAAACATGATTAGAAAAACGAAACACCTAAAATCCACATGTAGTTTATACGAAAATCCTGATCTAATCACAAACACCAACAAAACGCAGTTCAACAAATAACAAACAAAAGGAGAATTTTTCAAAATCTTTCGAGACATGAACATCTAAAAAGAATTAGAGCAAAATCGGAGAAATTGAATCGCAACGGAGCTGCCCATCGTGAGCTTGGTGGTGAAGCTGGAGTCGCAGCACTTGGCATAGATAGCGAAGTAGGTGCAGAAGCTGACGACATTGGATTTGGCCACGTCGACCAATGTCGTGGCGTAGCTGGTGGCTGATGTGGCATTCATTCTGGCGCCAAGGGCACCGCTATTGTTACGATGGCAGCAAAGGAGAGCTTGAACATATGGGGTTGAGGGTGGGTTCTGGGGTCTGCGGGTTGGGAGATGGGGGGTGGGTTGCAGGTTGGGTTGGGATATGGGTTTTGAGGGAGTGGGCTAAGGAGGAGGGGGAATGGGTTGCAGGAGAGAGGGAGAGAGAGGAAGAGCTGAGAGAGAGAGAGTGGGATTTGGATTTGGATTTTTTATTTTTAAGTTTATTTAATTATATTTTTTTTCCAGTTTTTTTAGTTTTTCTTTTGAGTTTTACAAACTGTAAATAGAGCCAAGTAAATCCTATGTGGTTTCTACCAATCACAAACTGTTTGATATGGATTTGTATTGTAAACTTGTGAAGATGGAGGTGGGGTTGTTAGGGTTGATAATGGATGAAGAACTCGAAAGGACGCTTTTAGCCTCTCACTTTGACAGATAAATTGATAGAGTTGGACAGTATGACCCAATTGGAACTATTTATTGAGTTAAAAGATGTAATTTGCACACAAAAAAGTTCATGGACCCAATTGCAATTGGGGGCTAAGTTCAGGGACTTCTACAGTAGATAACCCATTTGGGAAAATAAATAGGGAGTTTCACTAAAATACCCAAAATGGGGGCTGAAATTATAAAAATACCCAACACCCAAAACACTTTATAACCATACCCAAAACCCATCATTACACACACTCAAAACCCATTTATAAACACACCCAAAAAATATACAATTGTTGATTGTGGGGTTGATTTTGGGTATGTTTCTATATTTAAATAGTGCTTGGGTATTTTTATAAATACATGTATAGGATTGGGTCTTATATGTATAAATACAAAACAAATTCGTTAATAACGGAAACTTGTTTGCAATGCAATGGGGTTGAATCTGTTTATTTCTGAAAGGCATGGTGGGTAAAGGTTCAAATCCCCTTGTTGTAAATAATTTCCTCTAATTTTTCCCATTTTAATGCATGTAAAAATACAAAAATACCCTTCTCTTAACGGTGATTCGCTCAAACCCTTTTCCATTAGAGCAACTCCACCCATTTGCCCTTTGCCATGGCAAGGGGGGAACTAGGGCAGGCATTATTCACGTGAGTAGTCTTCTTGCCCTTGCAAATAGTATTTTGTGTTTCCACCCAATGCCATGGCAAGGGCAGTTACTATTCATTTTTTTGTTTTTTTCACAAATTTTTTTTATCTCAATAATTAATTCGGATAATATTTTCGGATAAAATTTTCGGGTTCCTATGTGTCAAGACTATTCATAATCAGATAAAATTTCCGGATAAGATTTTTGTGTTCAAATTTCGGATGAATTTCAAAATTCAAATTTCCGATAAATTTGGGTTCAAATTTCGGATAAATTTCAAAATTCAAATTTAAGATGAATTTCAAAATTCAAATTTCGAATGAATTTCAAAATTCAAATTTCAGATAAATTTCAAATTTCAAATTTCGGATGAATTTCAAATTTCAAATTTCAGATACATTTCAAATTTCAAATTTCAGATAAGATTTTCATCCAATCAAATCAAGCCACGTGGCATCTCTATCTGGCCACAATTTTCTATCAATTCAGAGGTTGAGCTCATACCTCTCACACCACATCTTTCTACATTTTCATTTCTGAGAGTTTAGAATTCATACTCCATTCTCAAATGGAAGATTTTAGGAGATGCTTGGAGAGGCAAGAGCGAGAAACAAATGAGAGAAACCGTAGAGCAGATGAAATCAATGAGTTGCAGAGACAAGTCGATGAACAAGTTGTCATAGCAGTGGCTTTGCAAGATGAAGAGAACCAACGTCGCCGCCGTGGCTCAGAAGTCGGCCGTCGCCAGAATGTGGACAGACATAGGCAGTCTCGAGGTAAGAATCTTTTGGAAGATTATTTTATCCCAACTTGTTTGTACTCTGATGTTGATTTTCGAAGGCGATATAGACTGCAACGCCATTTATTCAATAAAGTCATGCATGATATTTGCAATTATGATGCATACTTTGTTCAAAAGTGTGATGCTGCTGGGGTTGTCGGACTTCTTCCGGAGCAAAAGCTTACAGCAGTTATACGAATGTTGGCGTATGGAGCATCTGCTGATCAGGTGGATGAGATTGCCCGGATGGGGAAGTCCACTACGTTGCAGGCCTTGGTAAGATTTTGTGATACAGTTGAAACTCTGTACACTAGGGACTACTTGCGCAGACCTACTCCCAGGGACCTCCAACGGCTTCTACAAAAAGCAGAATCTCGAGGATTTCCAGGAATGATTGGTAGCATCGACTGCATGCACTGGCAATGGAAGAACTGCCCAACTGCCTGGCAAGGTGATTACGGAAATAGAAAAGGCCAAAAAAGTATCATCCTTGAAGCCGTTGCTGGCTTCGACACATGGGTTTGGCATGCCTTCTTTGGAGTAGCTGGATCCCAAAATGACCTCAACGTGCTGGGTCAATCCCCGGTCTTCAACGATGTATTGAGAGGCCAAGGCCCCAATATCACCTATGAAGTCAACAATACAGTCTACCAAACGGGGTATTATCTAGCTAACGGCATCTACCCGAGGTGGACCACATTTGTCAAATCCATTCCGAATCCCCGATCCCAAAAGCAAAAATTATTTGCTACCTATCAAGAAAAATACAGGAAAGATGTCGAAAGGTGTTTTGGCATCCTTCAAGCTCGGTGGTTGATTATTCGAGGTGCAGCCCGTTTGTTTGATGAGGAGGTCCTCAGAAGCATTATGATGACTTGCATCATCCTCCATAACATGATTGTGGAGGATGAGTATGATTATGAAGCTACAGAGGTCTACGAACCGGATCCTATGAACACGGCCTTGACACGAATTTATGAAAGGCCCATGGGGCCAAGTGGAGAACCGTTTGAGCCGGATCCGTTGGTTAGGGATGGTAGTATCATGAACCGTATGATAGATCGATATGTAGAGATGCAATCTTCATATATTCATGAAAGGCGTCAACTTGACTTGATGGAGCATTTATGGGCGGTGAAAGGCAATGAAAATGAATGATGGAGAATAGATGCTTTGGTTAGGTTTTATTTATTTATGGTTTGGTTGTGTTGTTTGTTTTTTTATTATGGTTTGGTTGTGGTTTGTTATTATTATTGTGCCTTGTTTGTAGTTTTTTTATTATTTTTTATTATGCTTTGGTTGTGGTTTTTCCTTTAAATTATGTTTTGTTTGATGTATGGAATATGTTGAATAAAAAGGTATTTTATTGAATGCTTTGTTTATTAAATAAAGAAAGCCAATACAAGTCATTAAGAATTACTACTACTAAAATAAAATACATGAATTACAAGAACTTTAATAGAAAACATGAAAAATAAAATACATAAAAGTACATAAAAGGTATGCCAACTAATTTAATGGTTTTGATCATTTAACCAATCAGTGTTGCTAGGCCCATCATCCCGGAAAAGTCTTCTTCTCATAACATCCCTTCGTTCTAGCTTCCAAAATTGTTTTGTTTCAGGGGACATATGGGTTGTATCCATTGCCATGGTTTCCCGATCCGTCTTGTCCGTCTCTTTTTTCCGCAAATACTCCCTTTCTTGTGCATATTGTGCTTGCATTGCCATCTCGTTCTCTTGGCGTTTCAGCTCCAATTCAACTCTTATGGCGTTCTGCCTTGCAATTTCCTCCAAAAACTTTGATGTATTACTACTTGAATTACCCCCTTTCTTTGCCTTCGCAGCCTTTCGGCCAATGGGCCTCGGCTCCTTTTCGATTGGTGAGTCTTGACTCAGGGGAATCGATAGGTGAATCCGATGGCATTGAATCACGGAGTGGTGTCTCGTTTAACATAACGTCGGGACCCGTGGGAATGATTCTGAAGTGTTTGCAATTTTTCACCACGTCCCAACATTCATGATGGTTGAAACTTTTTTTGCCTTGCCCAATTGCACCAAACCACATCTGTGCTTGAATCATCTATTAAAAAAAAATTAATGGACATTAAGAAATATTTAAAATATATTGGATATGCAAGTAACAAAAATAAAATAATGAAAATGCAATTAACCTTACAAATATATTGGAAGTGCAAGAAATATTAACAAAATATCGGAAGTGCAAGAAATATGAACAAAATATTGAAAATGCAAGAAATATTAACAAAATATTGAAAATGCAAGAAATATTAACAAAATATTGGAAGTGCAAGAAATATTAACAAAATATTGAAAATGCAAGAAATATTAACAAAATATTGGAAGTGCAAGAAATATTAACAAAATATTGAAAATGCAAGAAATATTAACAAAATATTGAAAATGCAATAAACATAAAAAAAATATATATATTAGGACATTAAACTTAATAAAACTCAAATTATAAAATACTTACCTCGTTACTAAGATTTTCCCCGCTTCTACGGTTGTCCATCGCTTTGGCCAAGGCATCCCTCCATTTTCCCAACTCTTTATTGAGAATTTTCCACCTACTAGACAATGCCATTTCCGTACGAGTCGACCCCGGAATTTTTTCACAAAATTCGGCATGAATTTTTTTCCACATATGAAAAAATTTCATCTCATTGCCTGTCACAGGACAATGACAAATTTGGAGCCAAGCCTCACATAAGGAAACATCTTCCATGGTGCTCCACGCCCCTCCGGTTTCGATTGAAGAAGCCATAAATATAAGAAATAAAAATACAATTTGAAAGAGAGGAAAATGTTGAGTAAAGAGTGAATAATAGTAGAAGTAGAAAAAAATGTATGAGGATTGGTGTTGAAAGTGAAGGGTATTGAAAGGTATTTATAGAAAAAAAAATTCATAATATTTTGGTATTTTTTTAAAAAAAAATTCGATTTTTTTTCATAATTTTATTGCCAAAAAAATGACAGCCGTTGGATTGGAGGAGAGAAGCAGATCAGAGCGCCCAGGGGTTGACAGCTGGCTTCTGCCCGTTGGAGCTTGCGCAGGGCTAACGTTAGCGCACGCGAGTTGAAATTTTTTTTACCGTTGGCGCGTGAATTGCATGCGCCAACGGTAAAAAAAATTTCAACTCGCGCGCGACGTCAGGCGCACATCATCAGCCCTCGGTTTGGGTCTCGGGCGGAACTGGCCTTCGGGCCAGCCTGAGTTCGTGGGTCCCACTCCCCCCCCGCCCGGGCCTGGGCTCCTCGCTGCAAGCTCTTTTTTTTTTGGGAAATAGCCTTCAATGCCACTATTTTTTTAGTTTTAAGTGGAAATATCAAGCCTCCCAAAAAATTTTGCAACTATCACCTATAAATACATACTTATTGCCCACTTATCTCCCAGATAACACTTTTGGTCAGTTTTAGTATCTCTTTCAGCTCTCTCTCTCTCTCTCTCTCTCTCTCTCTCTCCATCTAGCTAACTACTCCTTTTCTCACGAAGAAGAAGATCAAGAACAACCTACAAAACCCACAGCTTTGCCCTCAAAACCCAGTTCATCCTCTTCCTCTCTGTTTTCTTCTCTACCCAAATCCAAACCCCAACTTCATCTCTCTTTGAATCCCTTCTGCAACCTAAACAAACCCAAACAACACCA
This sequence comes from Prunus yedoensis, assembly GCA_005406145.1. Classification (NCBI taxonomy): domain Eukaryota; kingdom Viridiplantae; phylum Streptophyta; class Magnoliopsida; order Rosales; family Rosaceae; genus Prunus; species Prunus yedoensis. The sequence continues at coordinate 27,503 of BJCG01002789.1, forward strand.
TCTTTTCTGAATATGAGAGCATGTCTTGGCATTAGGTGGCCATTGTTTGAGCATTTTGGTTCAATTTTGGGGGGTTTTGAAGTCAGGGTTTACATGCCCTCTTCAAGAACAGCTTTTGCAGAAATTGAATTGTTGGGAATATGTAAGTTTTGATGTTAAATTGAATTTGATTACTGAAATTGGAATTGTGATTGATTTCGTCTGTATTTTGTGTAGAAAGTGAAGTATTGGGATTGATTTTGTTTGTCTGAAACAACAAATGTGTTTGTTCTTTGTCGATTGATTCTTGCAATTGGTATTGGGATTTTCTATGAACTTGTTATGATTATATCATAGTGAGGTAGCATTGTTGCTTTTCTATTTGCAATCATATTGTGATTTTATTGCTGTTGTATTGTAGTGGTATTGCTTTTGTATTGCTATGGTATTGCTGTTATATTGATTTTTTTTGGTGTTTTATTGATATGTTACTGTAATTTAATAGGAATATATGTTGATATCATTTTTCTTTATCTGCTTGTGATTTGTGTAGGAGTTGAGATTATTTTTGGCTGAAGTATTATTTACGATCTCTCTCTCTCTCTCTCTCTCTCTCTCTCTCTCTCTCTCTCTCTCTCTCTGCTCTTCGTATTTTTCTCAACATTTATGTGTTAATTTAATGCCTGGTATTGTTTTGGAACCATAATCATTGTCAATCTCATTGTTTCTTTAAAAGATTGATGTGAAATTGTTACTCCATTTCCTTCTTTCCTTTGTTTTAAGATATTTTTGTTTAGAGAAAAAGAACTCTGTTTTTGTAAGGCACAATCATTGCAAAAAGATTTAGACACATGCATCTATTTGTAGTCACAAAAGTTGTCATTCCCTGCCACTTTTTTTCTTTTAAATCCCTTATGCACTGTTTCCTTTCTTTCCTTATATTAATATCTTTTCACTATTTCCAAATAAACAAGAAAGGTTAGACATGTAGTGCAATTTTGTTACTTTGTGATTTTCATAAATCTTGTATTGATAGGTAATGGTTTTCCTTCAGTATTGTTAGGCTTGATTGATAATTCTCATGCTTTACAATTTGTCTTATGGCTTGAAAAAGTGCCACTGCCTGACGTAGCTCATGACTAAAATGTCTGTTGTTACAGTGTCTCCACTTAAATTGTTTATTTTCTAAAAACATGTTACACTTTTTTCCAATTTATTTCTCTGTTTGTAGTTTATTACGCATGTTGCAACCCATTTAATGTGAAATAATGGGTTAGACTGAGATATTTTAGAAGTTAACTTGTGATCGGTAAAATGTTGTAACAAATAGGTTAACAATCTTTTGTACTATTCTGAGTTCGCCAATATTTTCATGGACCAAGGAAAGAAGAAACCTAGAGCACCTCAAGAGTAATTACCAAAGGGTTAAATTTGCATTGTTTAGTTTCTTCTCTGTCTAGTGTAAATATTTATGTCGGCATGTCTATATTCTACTTTCTATTTTAAGTTGCCTAGTGAAACTATTTTTGTTTTTCAGACAAGAAGATGCTCAGGAGTTCCTTAGCTTCATTATAGATCAGATGCATGATGAATTACTTAAGCTTGAAGGACAACCCTCGAGTATTAATGGGCTCAAATCATCTCTAGTATCTTCTACAGAAGAAGATGAATGGGAGACGGTTGGCCCTAAGAATGGGAGATATGGAGAACATCACAAGGAATTATGAGAACTCTACTCAAATCCTGAAGGATTCTATGCTCAAATGACCCAAAATAAAAATCACTATGCAAAAACATATATGATTGTTATTTTTTGAATAGAGGAAGATCGTTATACCTTCATCTCAGTCATCTCAATCCGCACTGTTTCCTCATGCAGAAAAAGATAAAATCATCTTTAGCAAAATTGTAAGTTTTCTAATATAGAAGAGAAAGTATCAATTTTGGAGAATGGTTTTTATTTTGGTTAATTTCACGAAGTGGTTGGAGCTCAAACCACCTGCCACCAACATGTTAAGGTGTTGAGATAGAGTTAGGCCTAATCTATGAAGGACAATTATGTTGGTGATTTATCTAAGTTCTCTGGCGTTCATAATGTACTCAAGTGTCATTGGTTATGCATATGTATCTCTGACTCTGTTTTTTCCCTCAGGCTGGATTAGCTCTTGGAGAGTTGCGAAAGGAAAATAATTTCCTAAGAAGCCTTTGGCCAGTAATTAATCCACCTTCAAGTCAACAACATCTTTTACATCCTCAACTTTTACAGAAGCCTCTCCGTCCATTCCTTGCTCGAGGGTATTTTGACGATGTAGGAGTGTAAAATGTGATTCCATTAAGGGCGTCATGTCCTTTTTGTAATATGTTGTAGATTATGAATATATAGTGGGAATGTGGAATGAAATTATAGTGGGAATGTGGAGTTTTTGTATTGCCATTGTATTGCTCCCCTATTGCATTTGTATTGTCGTCATATTGCCATTGTAGTGTTGTGGTATTGCCTGGTTATTGCACTTATATTTGTTTCTTATCACCTGTTTTTTCAAGTCTATCTTGTGAAGGAACTTATAAGGATATTTTGTAAAAGAAAACGCTTGATTGTATTAGTTTATTTTGTAAAGGAAAATGTCAGATCATTATTCATTATCATATAAATAAGGTACAACAAGTATCTCTTCAATATGATTGATTCATGTTCAGCTGTCTGTTGGTGTAAAAATGCGATTCCATTAAGGTGTAAGAATGTGATTCCATTATTGATTTTTTATTGATTATTTATTATTGTAAGAATGTGATTCCATTAAGGACGTCATGTCCATTTTATAAATTAAACTCATAGTTGCTTTCCCTGCAACAAATTATATTAATTAAGAAAACCAACCAAAAAGCAATAAACAAAAACAATACGAAAGTAATGGCACGTAGATTATGAAGTGGTAACAGACATGCAATACAAAAGCAATACGTTAGCAATAAACAAGCAATACAGTGGCAATAGACAAGCAATAAAAATACAATACAAATACAATAAACAAGTTGGGCGCGTCTTTTCTTTTTCTTGTGCAATCTGAAAAGAAAAGGGGAAAGAAACAGAAATTGTCAAGACAAAACTGCACAAAAAAAACAGAAAATGATTATATCAGACATTTCCCCTTACATTTTTCCTGGCAATGATATAAACCCTATGAAATTGGAGACATTGTTGACACTGAAAGTAGCTGAGGCATGCATCATTTTGCAAACACAATGATGAGATTGAGATATGATGCACATTTTACAATTTCCACCTTATTATAATGGAATTTTAAATTATAGATACAAAATTCTATACTGATAATGATAACCAGCCCAAGCTAAGGACGGCTTGGCATAAATTAATACAACTTCAGTCAGACTATGACATTAATATATATCCCTTGAAATACAATATACAAATTGCTGGCTCAAAGAATAGTAACAAAATTTTGATTACAAATCCAGCATTTCAGTACAATGCTGGAGAAAGTTGCAACAAATTGATGACTATAAGTTTGCGTCCATCTTGAAGATGAAATTCTTTCCACCATCTTAGAGGCCTGACATAATGCTCTTTGATAGTCACCCACCCTTCTCTAAAAAAAGTTCTTCTTTCCTCTGCAGGAAAAAAAAAAAGAAAAACCAAAATCAAGATCAATTGTCCTCCAAAAATGTCGCTTAATTCTGAAGGAACAAAACTTTGTGTCCTGGTTACTGCAGATGTATTCTGAGGGCCAACCGTCTCCCATTCATCTTCTTCTGCAGAAGATACTAGAGATGATTTGAGCCCATTAATACTCAAAGGCTGTCCTTCAAGCTTAAGTAATTCACCATGCATCTGATCCATAATGAAGCTAAGGAACTCCTGAGCACCATCTTGTCTGAAAAACAAAAATAGTTTCACTAGGCAACTTAAAATAGAAAGTAGAAAATAGACATGCCGACATAAATATTTACACTAGACATAGAAGAAGCTAAACAACGCAAATTTAACCCTTCGGTGATTACTCTTGAGGTGCTCTAGGTTTCTTATTTCCTTGGTCCATGAAAATATTGGCAAACTCAGAATAGTACAAAAGATTGTTAACCTATTTGTTACAACATTTTACCGATCACAAGTTAACTTCTAAAATATCTCAGTCTAACCCATTATTTCACATTAAATGGGTTGCAACAGGTGTAATAAACCACAAACAGAGAAATAAATTGGAAAAAAGTGTAACATGTTTTCAGAAAATAAACAATTTAAGTGGAGACACTGTAACAACAGACATTTTAGTCATGAGCTATGTCAGGCAGTGGCACTTTTTCAAGCCATAAGACAAATTGTAAAGCATGAGAATTATCAATCAAGCCTAACAATACTGAAGGAAAACCATTACCTATCAATACAAGATTTATGAAAATCACAAAGTAACAAAATTGCACTACATGTCTGACCTTTCTTGTTTATTTGGAAATAGTGAAAAGATATTAATATAAGGAAAGAAAGGAAACAATGCATAAGGGATTTAAAAGAAAAAAAGTGGCAGGGAAGGACAACTTTTGTGACTACAAATAGATGCATGTGTCTAAATCTTTTTGCAATGATCGTGCCTTACAAAAACAGAGTTCTTTTTCTTTAAACAAAAATATCTTCAAACAAAGGAAAGAAGGAAATGGAGTAACAATTTCACATCAATCTTTTAAAGAAACAATGATATTGACAATGATTATGGTTCCAAAACAATACCAGGCATTAAATTAACACATAAATGTTGAGAAAAATACGAAGAGCAGAGAGAGAGAGAGAGAGAGATCGTAAATAATACTTCAGCCAAAAATAATCTCAACTCCTACACAAATCACAAGCAGATAAAGAAAAATGATATCAACATATATTCCTATTAAATTACAGTAACATATCAATAAAACACCAAAAAAAATCAATATAACAGCAATACCATAGCAATACAAAAGCAATACCACTACAATACAACAGCAATAAAATCACAATACGATTGCAAATAGAAAAGCAACAATGCTACCTCACTATGATATAATCATAACAAGTTCATAGAAAATCCCAATACCAATTGCAAGAATCAATCGACAAAGAACAAACACATTTGTTGTTTCAGACAAACAAAATCAATCCCAATACTTCGCTTTCTACACAAAATACAGACGAAATCAATCACAATTCCAATTTCAGTAATCAAATTCAATTTAACATCAAAACTTACATATTCCCAACAATTCAATTTCTGCAAAAGCTGTTCTTGAAGAGGGCATGTAAACCCTGACTTCAAAACCCCCCAAAATTGGACCAAAATGCTCAAACAATGGCCACCTAATGCCAAGACATGCTCTCATATTCAGAAAAGATGGTGTTGTTTGGGTTTGTTTAGGTTGCAGAAGGGATTCAAAGAGAGATGAAGTTGGGGTTTGGATTTGGGTAGAGAAGAAAACAGAGAGGAAGAGGATGAACTGGGTTTTGAGGGCAAAGCTGTGGGTTTTGTAGGTTGTTCTTGATCTTTTTCTTCGTGAGAAAATGAGTAGTTAGCTATATGGAGAGAGAGAGAGAGAGAGAGAGAGAGAGAGAGAGAGAGAGAGAGAGAGAGAGAGCTGAAAGAGATACTAAAACTGACCAAAAGTGTTATCTGGGAAATAAGTGGGCAATAAGTATGTATTTATAGGTGATAGTTGCAAAATTTTTGGGGAGGCTTGATATTTCCACTTAAAACTAAAAAAAACAGTGGCATTGAAGGCTATTTCCCTTTTTTTTTTGCCTCCCCCCAGCCTTGGGCTAGGCTCAACGGTGGAGTTGCTCTTAGGGGTTTATGCTTAGTTGCCTATTCTGCTTTACAAAAAAGACAGTTAAAGAGAGTTTTGGGGATTCTGCGTGCATCTATATATATATATATATATATATATAGATTCGTTGTCTGCGTATAGATATATAGATTTCAGCTATTTTTATTCTCTCACCTCTGTAAAACCCTAACCCTTGCTTCAATGGAGGAAGTCTGCGAGGGCAAAGACTTCTCCTTCCCCAAGCAAGAGGACACCATTCTCAAGCTGTGGTCCGAAATCAAGGCGTTCGAAACTCAGTTGGCTCGCACTGAGGGCCTGCCTGAGTACGTCTTCTATGACGGTCCTCCATTCGCCACGGGCCTCCCACACTATGGCCACATATTGGCCGGCACCATCAAAGATATCATTACTCGATTTTTCTCGATGACCGGCCACCACGTCATCCGCCGCTTCGGCTGGGATTGCCATGGCCTGCCCGTCGAGAACGAGATTGATCGGATGCTAGGCATCAAGCGCCGAGACGATGTGCTGAAGATGGGGATTGATAAGTATAATGAGAAGTGTAGGGGCATTGTTACTAGGTACGTGGAGGAGTGGGAGAAGGTTATTACGCGAACTGGGCGCTGGATTGATTTCAAAAACGATTATAAGACCATGGACTTGAAGTTTATGGAGAGTGTTTGGTGGGTTTTTGCTCAGTTATTTCAAAAGGGTCTTGTTTATAAGGGCTTCAAGGTTGGTTGGTTGGTTGGTTGCATTGTGTTTTCTTTTGGTTTTCTTCAACTGGGTATTGAGAATTTCCGAATTAAACAGGTTTTGGCCATTAGTGGTGGGAGATGACATAATTGTTTTTCTTTTTTGTAGGTCATGCCATACAGTACTGGCTGTAAGACGCCGCTCTCCAATTTTGAGGCCGGTCAAGAATATAGGGTTTGTGATACTTCTGTTAATATTTTATACAAATTTTGCTGAATTAGTTCTATCTTTGTTTGTATTGCTGTTGTTGAATCTTGTTAGTGTGATGAGATCGTGTATTTTTCGTTTCCATGGTTAAGAGGCCAGTCAAAGTTATTCCACTGGTGAAACTAGGAATTTGTCTGCGTTGTTGCTCTACCATTAATTCAACCTTTTGTTTTCTTTCCAATTGTGTTTAAGAATCTCCTATCATATTTGACATCCATGGAGTAACACAGGATGTTCCTGATCCTGAAATTATGGTGGCTTTTCCAATTGTTGGAGATCTGCAAAAGGCTAATTTTGTGGCTTGGACAACTACTCCATGGACCCTTCCTAGCAATTTAGCCCTATGTGTCAATGCAAATTTCACTTACGTGAAGGTCAGTTACTTTGTCACTTAATTTTGCTTCTGCTATAACAGTAGTTTTGATATCTATTTTCTATTTTGCTATTTTTAAAAGTGTATCCATTTATTTATTTTTTTCAATGTCACTTTGACCATATCATGCAAATTTAAACCCCATATAGGCGCTTAAACTGTTTTTCTTTTAATTTTTGTCATAATACGATATCCTGGCCATCTAGTGGTTATCATACTATTTTGTGATGTCATTAATTTTTTGTTCAACTTTATTCATGTATTTTTTTATGCTATATCACTTGAGAATCTAATTTGAGGTGGGAAAAAATTAGGTTCGCAACAAGTACTCCGGAAAAGTATATGTTGTTGCTGAATCTCGGTTGTCAGCTCTTCCAAGTGATAAACCAAAAGAAATTGTTGCAAGTGGATCTGTTGATGATTCAAAAAAGCTCAATTCCAAGACCAAGGGATCCTCAGGTGGGAAAAAAGAAACTGTTGATACTTCATATGAAGTATTGGAGAAAGTCTCTGGGGCTTCATTAGTGGGAAAGAAGTGAGTACTTCTGTCCTTTATTTTTTCAAATTATTGTCAGATTGGAGTTTAGTCTGTGGTTTCTTTTGTTTACTTAGTTCATGTAGTTATTTATGCGTATCACAATTATAAAGAGACTGTGAACTGCAGGTATGAACCACTGTTTGACTACTTTAAGGAGTTCTCTGATGTGGCATTCAGAGTTGTTGCCGACAACTACGTAACTGATGACAGTGGTACTGGTGTTGTTCATTGTGCTCCTGCATTTGGTGAAGATGATTATCGTGTTTGCCTGGAAAATAAAGTAATCAATAAGGTATGCACCCGGATGCATGTAAATGTTATAATATCAAGGTTGAAATTTTAGGCATCTTTAAGTTCTCTTTGATTTTCAACACTCTGGAACTTCCCTTTACTGCTTTAATGGTGTTGAAAGTCCCGAAGAAATTTTCCCCTTAAGTGGCCTATTAAATTAAATATTTTCCCGAGAAATTTAAACATCTCAATTTTTTCAGTTTACTTTCAGGCCCATGTTTTTTATGTTTGCCTTTGTTTTTTTTGCATGTAGGGAGAGAACTTGATCGTAGCAGTTGATGATGATGGATGCTTCACGGAAAGAATTACCGACTTCAGTGGGCGCTATGTCAAGGATGCAGATAAAGCCATTATTGAAGCAGTGAAGGTACTAGACAGTTTACACACGCATATAAGTAGGGTGGTTTACTTACCCAACCCGTACTCAACAAGAAGAAAAGATATAGCTATGCCATTCAACTTTGAGAAGAAATAGACTTTTACAGAAATGTTCAGTTTTATCTTCATCATTTAAAGATGTTTTGACATCAAATAATGTCTAGGTTCATGTGTTCTGATGCTAGTTATTATTATTGTTCTTCTTGTTGTCATCATCATTAGTTGAAGGATCATAGTAAAAAAAGTGAAAAAAAGTAGAAATCAGAATCCTCTTCAGTGTGTGGATGTTCTATTCTCATGGCGATTTATTTGCCAAGAGATGATTTTGTACTTTTTGTACCTCGTGTATTGCTTTTCTCCTCTGTTCTGATGTAATTCTCCGTATTTGCTCAGGCAAACGGAAGGCTAGTGAAGTCCGGAACCTTTACTCACTCTTATCCTTTTTGCTGGAGATCTAAAACTCCACTCATTTACAGAGCTGTTCCAAGCTGGTAACTGCATTTTTAACTAGCTAATCTCGCACTTCAGTTTTATACTCTGTTAATTTTTTATATATTAAAAGCTCAGTTTTCATTGGTCAATTGTTTTTTTGGTAGATTCTGTTCGAACAGATTCTTCCATGCATGCTAAATTTATTGCAAGTTCTTATAGTAGGACTCTAAGACTTGTGTCAGTTTCAACCGTTTTTATTTCGTCTCCTGCCAATGTGTAGTCTCATCCTAAATGAGTTTTGCCATTTGATTACAGGTTTATCCGAGTGGAGCAGTTGAAAGAAAAATTGTTAGAAAACAATACGCAGACTTACTGGGTTCCTGATTTTGTGAAGGTTAAATTTTTTTCTAAACATGGGCAAGTGCGGCTATACTATCATCTAATCCTATGCTTAAACTGTTGAAAATAAAAAGCTAAAAAAGATTTTTTTGGTGCTGCTAAATTTTCATTTCTTGAACCTTGTGATTTGATTTGATTTTTTTTTTGGTGGATGCAAATGGCTAGTGAGAATGCTATTTTAAAATTTATTTTCGTGTTAGGTGTTATGTTATGAAAAATACACAGTACGTCCTCAGATGGGAGATACTTATGGAATTTTGAACTGTGGTGATAACAACTCCCTGGTTTCTATTATTTCAGGAAAAACGCTTCCACAATTGGTTGGAAAATGCAAGAGATTGGGCAGTTAGTCGAAGTAGATTTTGGGGCACTCCACTTCCTGTGTGGATCAGTGAGGATGGTGAGGAAATAGTTGTCATGGATTCTATTGAGAAGCTTGAAAAGCTTTCTGGTGTTAAGGTTTGATTCCTCTCTGTGTCTGCATGTCTGCAATTACTTATGAATGCTGATTCCTTAGATTTTCAAGGATAATGTTTATTTAATTGTTGTTTCATGAATGAATTAATCTCATTTCATTTTTATTCTCTTAATGAATTAGAAAATCTAAACTAATATTTTCTTATGCTGATCTTAATAGGTTTTCGATCTGCACCGCCACAACATTGATAATATCACTATTCCTTCTAGCCGTGGTCCTGAATATGGCTTTCTTCGACGTATAGATGATGTAAGTACATTCAAGCTACTCTATCCGGTATTTTCTTCTTTACTTTGATGTTGGATGTGTTGGTTTTTCTCTTCAGGTGTTTGATTGTTGGTTTGAGAGTGGGTCCATGCCTTATGCTTATATCCACTATCCATTCGAAAATGTAGAACTTTTTGAGAAAAATTTTCCTGGGCATTTTGTGGCTGAAGGGCTAGATCAGACTCGTGGATGGTAAGTTTGTTTGTTTTCTTTTCCAGATTTGAGTGTCTTCCCCTAGAAAGAAAATATGTGACATGATATCTAACCCATATGTTCTGAATTTTTGTTGGTTTCCTTCTCACTCTGCAGGTTCTACACTCTTATGGTGTTATCTACTGCATTATTTGGAAAACCTGCTTTTAGGAACCTCATTTGCAATGGACTTGTCCTTGCCGAGGATGGAAAAAAAATGAGTAAAAGTTTGAAAAACTATCCTTCACCAATGGAAGTCATCGATGACTACGGGGCTGTAAGTTTATTGTAGTATCTTCAAGTTTTCATTTTACATACAAAATTTTTGTCTGGGTTTCTTTGTTTGATATGAAAGCCTTTCTAGATGTTAAATCTTACCAATGTTTGGTCTGTTTTCTATTTCTGTTGTGCAGGATGCACTACGGTTATACCTCATCAACTCTCCTGTTGTGCGTGCTGAGCCATTACGTTTCAAAAAAGAAGGTGTTTTTGGTGTTGTAAGTACTATTATATCTACTGTTCTTTTTATTATTGCATTGGAGTTCTGTGTGGTTGCATAGTTATTTTCAATTATATGGTCTTAAATATGTTTATTAGTTTTGGTTCCCTTCAATTAATTTAGAAGTACGTTTTATTTATTCTTTTCAGGTCAAGGATGTATTTCTTCCTTGGTACAACGCATATAGGTTCCTTGTTCAGAACGCTAAGAGACTTGAAGTTGAGGGCTTTGCCCCTTTCCGCCCTATAAATCATGCCACTGTAGAAAAGTCATCAAATGTCCTTGACCAGTGGATCAACTCAGCCACACAGAGTCTTGTATATTTTGTCCAGCAAGAGATGAATGGTTATCGACTTTACACGGTTAGCTATATATCAACCATTATTTTCAAAGTAACTTTTATTTCCCGTAAAGTTTAGGTGGATTTGTGCTTTCTGGTTATATGCAGATTAGATAATTAGAATGCAAGATCAGAATATAATCTAAATTGTAACAGTTAATTAGTACTTTTTTGACGTTGCAATAAAAGTATCCTGTCTTAGGTGTTCAAAATATACTTGAAGTGTCTGGTTTCAATAATATTCCATGTGTGGGACAGTACCTTTTCATGAATATACATGAAACTTGTATATCTCTGCTGAATTATGATTTATGAAAAATTCACTAATGAAAAACTGGATAAATCAGAATTTAATTTTGGGCTTGTTTACATAGACGTCATTGTCATCTTTGCTCATGTATGCATGCTTCATTGTTATTATCTCTTTGGATTTGCTATATTTTGGATCTAATAGTTATAATGATTTTTCCCCCTAAAGGTCATTAATTATTTTCATGGTTCCCACATAGTTACTGCTTTTTTGGGATAAAATGTTTCTTTTTTGCATTTTTGCATAAAGAAATGTGTTCATTCTAGAAATCATTCTATGCCTTTAATTATGTATTTAATACATACTAACAAATGACCTGTAAACAATTTTATAGGTGGTTCCATATCTTTTGAAGTTTCTTGACAACTTGACAAATATATACGTGCGTTTCAATCGCAAGAGGCTAAAGGGTCGTACTGGTGAAGAAGATTGTAGGATGGCACTCTCAACTCTCTTCAATGTATGGTGATGGTAACTTTCTTGTGTTATGATGGTTATTCTCTTTATGTTACTTTCCTTTGTGTGACCAACAGCTGGGTCTTTCATGAATGATGGTGTGCATGGTTGGTTGAGTTTGCGATTCTTGGAATGTGATTTTGGTTTTTTTATTTATTATTATTTACTTGTTGATTTTTGTGTCTACATTTTGCAATGCCTTTGTATTTAAGGCTCATTTGCATATATAGTTTTATTTATTGCCATAGGCATTTTTATATTCAAGTCTTGTTAATAAAAGAAATGTACACGTATATGCTAAAAAAAAAAAGAATCAACAGACTTTTTCTAAAACAATTTTAAATTACTATAATATTCATTTGGGAGTTGCTATGTTGATCCCCTCATCTTTACTATCTATCCCCCGCCTGTCACCCCTTATACCACTAAACCCCATCCCAACACCTTTCAATCCTAACGTTGTGTAAAAAGATTGCATGTGATGCTAGATTGTCATTTGGAGGTCCTCAAATACACTGTGAGCGTCATTGTTGGGAGTTTAAAGTCTAACAATGTGTTTTCATGTTTCTTTGGATTTCGGAATCATGTTCTGTTTGGTACTATACTATAGTACCCAATGAAGGGGTGATGTACAGGCTATACTACTGATCAACTTTTTATTTTTTATGTTTTTTCCAATTGTGAAACCAAGATGTTCTTTAATATTCTGTTGTTAACCAATAGAGGGTTCATTCTAGTTGGAGCCAAGTTGTAATTAACTCGAATGTACCTTTATATACCTGTTTGTTTTTGGACTGTAAAAGTGTCAATGGCTCTATTAATATCTTCTTATGAAAAAAAGACTCCTAGTTTCTAATTACTCTTCACTAAGAATCAGAATGCTTCATCTGCAAGCATAGTGTTGACTTGTTAAATTCTTTTCGGTCATAGTATCCTCCGTAACTAATTTCTCTCTGGACTTACTCCTCCTGTGCTCTTGTTAAGTTATAAATTAGTATATGTAAGCTATCATCTATTTTTCGTATCACCGTGTTAAGTATCAGAAAATTTTCTACCTGGCATTCATTTTCTCATCTTTCTTTCTGCATACCATGGTTATAATTCTTATGAGCATCATTATCAGTAATTATTCTCTACATATTGCCTTCAACTATGACTTAGTTTGTAACTATTCAGCTCTTGAGATATATGCGCTTCAGATTCACCATTAACCTCAGTAGTTTGTAACTATTCAGTTCTTGAGATATGACTTAGTATCGTTTATTTTGCGTTTACAGGTCCTTTTAGTGTCATGTAAAGTGATGGCACCATTAACCCCATTCTTCACTGAGGTCCTTTATCAAAATATGCGGAAAGTTTTGGATGAGTCAGAGGAAAGCATTCATTTTTGCAGTTTTCCTCAAGCAGAAGGAAAGGTATTGGTGGTCATTTGTTTCTTTATGAAGATCTTATCAAACAAATTTTTATTGAAACCTTTTGTAGTTATTTAAGCTATGAATTTGTCAAGTTAATATTTCTAATGTGGAACAATTAAATAATGCATTTTTAGCTCCTTGTGTGGCCGACTGTAATTCAATGAACTTAATTTTGACATATTGATCTTCTAGATTAGTTGAGACATATTAACTAAATTTTACTTCCATTACAGAGAGATGAACGTATTGAGCAAAGTGTTACAAGAATGATGACAATAATTGATCTTGCCCGTAATATTCGTGAGCGTCACAACAAGCCTCTCAAAACACCCCTCAGGTGTGCTCATACCTTCCCATTTGTTGCTTTGTTACTTTTGTTAAACTATTCTGCCATATGTCTCTTCATATTTATCTAACAAACAGTCTTCTTTTCTGAAAATTAAAGGGAGATGGTTATAGTTCATCCTGATGTAGACTTTCTTGATGATATTGCTGGAAAGCTAAGAGAGGTATATTGTGCTTCTACGTTTTCATACATGTAGAAATGTCTGGTTATTGTGGTACCAAATAATGGTATTGTTTGTGAAAGTGCCTTTTTGCAATCTACATGGTAGCATAATAGCCTTTCAGTCGAAACCACCAATCTTTTACATCTAATTAACCTTTCAGCTTTGTGTTGCAAGTAATAGGTTCCTTTTTCTTTTTTCGTATTACATGTGTCTCTGAGTAAGTGATCTGAATCAATGGCCCTAGCTCTACCATATCTTCTTGTTCAATCACGAACATTCTTTTAATTTTGGATTTTACTACCAGAAATGCTTTCCGCAATCTTAGTATTTAATGTCTCTTCTTAAATCACCTCATTTTATTCAACCATTTTGTTTTACCAAGATGTAATTTGTAACAAGTAGTTGTTTCTCCGATATTATCTATTTTCTGATCATCTTCTCTATCTATCAGTATATAAACATCTCTGCTAGGACCAATATTTGATACTATGTTCTGATTTTCCTGAAACAATGTTTTGTTGGTTACTCCAGGTTCTCAGCTATTTTATTAAGTGCATCAAACTCCAAATTTCAATACAGTATATTTGTAGTCTTAGCGTGTGTGTGTTTGTGTGTGTGTGTTCTCCTTGGTGTCCTTGACTGGTTTGGTTGTGTAAAACTTTTGAGAAATCAAAGAATGTGGCTACTTGATTAATTGGTTTTGCTCACTTTGGTTTCTCTTTGTTTTTTCTTGCAAATGCTAACTTTTGTTTGTGGCCAGGAAAATCTTTTAAACCACTTACAATCAACCTTCAACTGGCGGTCATCTTTTTGTTTTGTTTTTTGTTTTTGTTGAATAGTAAAACTACAGGGTTTTTTTTTTAATGTATGTGATCTATAACTGTGGTCAGTAGTAGTAGTGGCTCATTGCAGATCCCACGTAGATGAACTCATTTTTTCTTGGTCTTGGGCATCAGTCTTTCCCAACTAACATGTTAGCTGTTTTCCTTTTATCCCAGTATGTTTTGGAGGAACTTAATATACGGTCGCTTGTCCCATGTAATGATACACTGAAGTATGCTTCGTTACGTGCAGAGCCTGATTTTAGGTATGAAAACTGTATACATGAGGACTGTTTTGAAAGTTTTTTTAATTTTTTGGGTGGGGTGGGGGTTGAAGAATGTGCCTTTGTATATATGTTTAATGGCTTTGTTCGTTTGTTTTATTATAGCGTATTAGGTAAGCGGCTAGGAAAATCTATGGGAGTTGTTGCCAAAGAAGTCAAGGCTATGTCCCAGGAAAGCATTTTAGGATTCGAGAAAGCTGGAGAAGTTACTCTTTCTGGTCATTGTTTAAAACTGGCTGATATTAAGGTGCTCATCTTCCATTGCTAAGATAATATCCTTTATCTTCTGTTTCCGCTCAACTTCTTTGCCATGATATCTACCTCACTTCGTTTGACATTTCTTTTTTATTTTATTTACAATAAAATGTTTTGTCCCTTGCAATCTATTTACATCACAGCCATTTTATATTAGTAGTTAGATCAATATTCGAAAAGAAGAGCTTAGCTATATGGTATCAATGGTATTTGCATATTATATTTAGGTAGCCTTTTTGTATCAAAAGGATGATGGAAAAGATGAAAAAGATTTATCTTTTTTGAGGACAGCATTTTTGGCATGTGTGATCTTGCCTAAAATGCCGGCAAGAACTCCATCAATAGCATAACTCATTGAACTCCATTGATAGCATTAACTCATTTTTATTGTCATTCCTTTAATTTCCAGGTTGTTAGGGATTTCAAACGTCCTAATGGAACGACAGAAAAGGAGATTGATGCAACCGGAGATGGTGGGGATTTTGAGAGATCTTGTTATATATTTTGTGACGTGTATCTGTATCTTGATTTTTTCTTTGTTCTACATTCCAGGTGATGTTTTGGTGATTTTGGATTTACGTCCAGATGAGTCGTTGTTTGAGGCTGGCATTGCTCGTGAGGTATTTATGCTACTTCTTGTTGGGTTATTGGGTAAACTCTTACTTCTAATTATGTAGAAGTATGTCTCTTTTTCGTGCAACATTGTCTCATTTTCCTCAATCCATATCAGATTGTTAACAGAATTCAGAAGTTACGGAAGAAAGCTGCCCTTGAACCTACTGACATGGTGGAAGCGTACTTTGATTCTTTGGATCAAGACAAATCTGTCTCACAACGGGTTTTGCACTCACAGGTACTCCTTTTCTGCAGGCAGTGTGTTAGGCCCTTTGTTGGTGATAGATGTGCATGTGGGAATTAATTCTTTTTAGTATCAGTTAAAAGAAATTACTTACCATAAGAAATACAACATAATTCTGCAATTTGTTGGTATATTTACCTCTATGAATCATATGTTTCTTGATTTTAAGGGTGGTTTATTTCTAAGGTTTAAAGTTTTCTATTTGCTGTCTTCCCCCATTTCCCTTTTGGTTTACTTACAATTCTTCCATTTGGAGTTCTCTTTCGTACTTTTCTCCAGAATAGCACACTCCCCAAGGAAATCAGTTTTTGATGCCTGTCTTGTCAAAGATCATTTCTGATGACATTCTATGTCAAGGGCTGATGAGTATTTTGTATGCAGGAACAATACATTAGGGATGCCATTGGTTTGCCACTGCTTCCTTCTAGTGTGATGCCATCAGATGCTGTAAGTTGCATTCACTGGATTCTGCTTTGTTTTGTTTTGTTTGTTTGTTTGCTTTTTTTTCTTCGGTGTGCAAGTTAAATAGTCGCTTGGAAGTTGACTAAAATATTATCTCCCTGATATTTCAAACATGTTCATGAGACTTCAGATTTGCATGCTTTATTTTACCAGGAATATATTAACGAGTTCGTTTGCATTGCAGTAGTTCTTTCATCTTCTCATGGTGACACATAGGGTAACCAATTAATTTCCTTTGTCTTGATATTTTTAATTTCAATGTTTTACACATTGCAGCTCATTGTTGCGGAGGAGAGTTTCCATGGGATTTCTGGCATGTCATTTGTTATCAGTTTGGCCCGACCTGCCCTAGTGTTCAACTCAGATGCAATTCTCCCTCTGTATTCGGGTTGCTACTCTTCCCCAGAACCTAAAAGAAAAGAACAATAACGAAATAGAATTGATTCTAGACATATTTAATATGGTTTGACGCTTGCACAACTGAAGTCATATCTGCTTCTTCTTGTTCCTCAATGGTTGCAGGAAATGCTGAATCTGTACGGTGTCTGCAAACATACTTGTTATCAAGGGATCATGCAACTTTGAAGTCTGAGTTTCAGGCTGGAAATGGAAAGGTTTGTTTTACATTCTAATCCGTTAAGCTGTTCGTATTGCAAAAATTAAAAAAATTAAAAAGCATGTCATTACGTGTGCTCATTCTGCTTATCTTACTTCTCTTTGTGCAGATAACCGTTGATTGCATTGAAAACATTCCTCCGGTGGATTTGGTGTTGGGGGAACATGTATTCTTGAGTGTTGGAGATTTTAGAACAAAATCTCAGTAGGTTTTCATTTTGGACAATATTTTTGTAGGTTGATTTTCTTTTCTTCAAGCTTTCGTCCGGTGAAAAAAATATATACTAGAAAACAAATACGGGCCCATATCGCGGGCAGTTATAAATTACCATTCTTATTTGCTGTACAGATGTAAAGACGTACTGACTTTTGTAACAGCTTGCCCAAATTTTTGTTTCAATTGCCTTGTTTTGCTGTAAAACCAAGTACGATACTTGTTTATTGATAAGATAGCTAAATGAAAGGGGGGAAACACTAAGTGAGCTTGAATATTCATTCAATCTGATTCAAATGTACAAGAAATAATAATAATAATAATTCGTAAGACTGATTGGACGAAAG
Organism: Prunus yedoensis; assembly: GCA_005406145.1. Taxonomy (NCBI): domain Eukaryota; kingdom Viridiplantae; phylum Streptophyta; class Magnoliopsida; order Rosales; family Rosaceae; genus Prunus; species Prunus yedoensis. The sequence goes on from BJCG01002789.1 coordinate 44,987, forward strand.
TCTGAGGAAAGAAAAACAAAGATAACAGACACTTGTACGCTAGATGAACATAAAAGAATGGAACTATTTCTCTATAATAAGATCCAAAGTATAAGATATGACGAACTTCAAAAAAGGAAATAGAACAAAGAACAAAGAGCACCAAAATATAAAAGCAAGATCCAACTCCACTCCACAACATCCAGAGATGAAGCAAGATGATTGATTTGCAGCACAATTGGAAGAATAGTCCAAGCCCTCTTACTCACTCGTCCATAAATACTGTGGTTCAAAATTTATGAGTCAGTCTCCATGATCATTCTTCTATACCCCAAACCAGCCACTAATTTGAGACCTCGAATGGCAGCTTCCGGTTCCGCATGGAGAGCAGAACAAGAAGTTAAGCCTTCAGTGAGACCCCCTACAGTTTTGCCGCCTTCATTCCGTAACACTGTTTGATAAAAATATAAAAAAAAGTGATAAAAGATTCATCAAACACAATATCATTCGTATTTATTGCAAATAAGAGTTTCTATAGTTTGAGTAGGACCCTTTAGTGCAAATATGAAGAGTGAAAGTTTGTTTGATGTTTATGGTTGCGTCTAAGGAACCCTAGATTGCCTACATACCCTTTTGGGAATCAAGCTGTTTGTAGTCACGGAAGAATTTAATTGGATTTTCAAGGAGCCTTGAAAGCATTTTATGGTGATGTAAATTGATGAATTTTGGATGTGGAAAATATTTATGGAATTTGAATGAATGTAGTTTAATCGGAAATTCAATTTAGAGAAGTGATTTTGTGGTTGCATTTAAATTGAATTTCTAGATTGTCTACGTATACCCTTGGCAGGAACAAACCGACAGTATTTCAAAAAGGTAATTTAATTTTGCTAATGAGTGTATGACCCACTAGTAATTTAGTGTATTCTTTTCTTTTTTTTGGTCAAAATTTTAGTGTATTCTGCTTTGCACCGAATTTGGGATTTCTTTATGCCCAACTGAATTGTGAAGCTTGTAAACAATAATGGGCTTTTGTCACTCGTAAGGAATCCATGAATTTGCCCAGCATCTTTTATTTTGGCTCAAATAATCATGTCTCCCACCACCTGCCACCTTCAAATGAGGACTCATCTCCTTTGGAAGAGAGTACAGAAACACACGAGTGACTATATATCTGTGCCTTGGGTTTGAATGACTGAACTTTTGTTTTGTGCTGTCATAGGAAAAACAAGGGCCCTGCGTTGCGTTTACATGTTCATGTTTATTTATTTGATGAGAAGCTTGGAGACAGACAGCAAAGTGTCTAAATTTATGATTTATGAAAGATCCGCTAGTGAATTCTGATTTATCTTGACTGCCAACTATGCACATGAGGAAAACTTCTATGTCTGAAGTTGCTTGTTTTTCGAGGGGGAAGAAAGCAAAAATTTTGTGGAGCTGCTGTGTGTTGGTCCTTAGGTGGGAGGAAGTGGAGGCATTGTGGAAGAGAGTTCGTTGCTGGGAATCATTCTGAGATTTAGGACTTGCCTCTCTTTCTTATTCATGCAGATTGGGGGGCGGCGGTGCGGCGGTGGTCTCTTAAGATTGATAGTGCTTAGTTAAGCTCTTAGGATATCTGTTTGAGCCTGGAACGGATTTTGATGTATTTAAAAGCAGTTTTGTCCTGGATTTTAATACATACTAACAAATGACCTGTAAACAACTTTATAGGTGGTTCCATATCTTTTGAAGTTGCTTGACAAGCATGGTAATATGAGAGAATGAAGGAAGAATGTATGAAATAAAAACTTGAGAATGGAAGTTAGGGATTGTTTTGGTTTTCACTTTAGGTGCCATTTCATATAGATTTTATCCTCATCTACCTCTTGCATTTGTTTTTCTCCTCCCTAAGGAGAGAGAGAGAGAGAGAGAGAGAGAGAGAGAGAGGAGAGAGAATCAAATATTATAGGGCATTTACAATCCTTTAAAACAATGACATTTTGATGCTCTGAGGTCACTCTAGACAGGACAGCTACTATGGTGCGTATCAACTCTTCATCTGTTGTATTCCTCTGATAAGATAGCTAAAAAAAAGGTGGAAAAACTATCGTGAGCTAGAATATTCAATCTGATTTAAATATGCACAAAAAAAAGAGAGTATAATGGGGTGAAGTGATGAATAGGATCAACTATCCCCTAATCAATTTAATTTATGATTTTCAGCTATTGGCTACAATGTACAGATTGTGATGTATTAGTAAAGATGAGAAATTATGAATCGAAATAATAATTCCAATACTCATGTGTTAATGTTAGTAAATGCAGAGGAAGTCAAAAACCTCTTTCAACTCTTTGTACGTAAACATCTCATGGAAGCCGTTTACCCAAAAAAACAAAAACCTATGGGAGCCGTTGGTATTTTCAGAATGGATAAAATTTTATTTTTATCAAAACCATAGCAAAAAACCAGTCTGCAGTTCGGGTTTTCACCATGTGGGGCTTCAGCATTGGTCACGGCAGAAGCCTCCTGCCGTGCTGCTTCTCTACATGTTCATTTGTAATCTAAGAAATTACAAATGCCTAGGACTTCGATCAACAAAGAGAACATCGCATACTTTGGTGCGTTGTCTTTGTGTGTGTATGTGTGTGGGCGTGTGTGTGTGATGTGTCTCACACCAGTGAATATGGTGAGTTCTCTAATGGGGCTTATACAGTTATCATCGACTTACTAAATTTCGCTTTTATTTTCTAACTGAATTTTACTTTGAGTGCAATTCTTTCAGCTACAAACTAACACTAAAATTACAGCTTAAAAATGTGAGAAACTACAGGCCAACACTCTCTTGTATACAATTTCAGCCTGAACTGGAAACAGCTTCCTCACAAGCCTCTGCCTCATAGCCTTTGCTGGTTCCTCAGAGAAACTGGGAGCTTTGGGAATCAGACCAAGCACCTTGAACATGAGTTGATCAGCATCAAAATCGTTGTTTGGAGTAGTCAATAGCTTCTCACCAGTGAATATCGAATTTGCACCGGCAAGAAAGCACAATGCCTGCTCTGGCATTGAAAACTTTACTCTGCCAGCTGACAATCTGACCATTGCTTTTGGCATGACTATACGGGCAGTGGCAATCATTCGTATCATCTCCCAAATTTCAACTGGCTGCACATAGATGTAGCAAAATGAATTCTGTTAAACTAATCAAGTCTTGGAACATCAATAGAATTTAGAGAATGCAACTGGCATGATGATTGATGGCTCTAGACGCTATGATTAAAGTGAGATTTAAACCACCGAGGGGCACAAGTAATTGTTAAAGTGATGATCTAAAGTCACCCTAAACACATCTTATCCCTAATTTTGTGTCAACTACTGCCCAACTTGAATCACAAAATATGCCACTGTCTCCATTGTAGCATGCACAATTATTGCTACAACCTCTACTGTCAAGTTTAGAATTAAACAAATGTAGACTGACCTTCTGGTCTTGAAGAGGTGTGCCTTTCACTGAAACCAGTGCATTGATGGGAACACTTTCTGGGTGAGATGGGAGTGTTGCTAATGTATGCAGCAAACCAACTCTATCCTCCTCTGCTTCTCCAAGCCCTATTATTCCTCCTGTTTAAAAATGAAAATAAATAAAAAGTTAACTTTACCATTGAAGTAAATACCTATATTTTTGTTCTCATTAATACACCATAGCTGTAAATGTTGATGATGAACACTTAGATGCTTAGAATTTTTTTGGTCAATCACTTAGATGCTTAGAATTGACTTGAGAAATTATGGTAATTACCATAAGGTTACAACTCAAAGGAAATAATATTCTAAGAACTTTAAAGTTAAAATTCTCATAATTCAAATGGTTCCATAAATGGGAGACACAATGTTTAGGGGGAGGAGAGGAAAGGAAATGGAAATACATCTGGACAAAGAACCCTTTGCATCTTTGAGATTATATATATCAAAAAATGTCCATTGTATCATTAAGAGGTTACATATCTTAAAACAACATAATTTACACTTTCAAAAAGTCAAAAAGTAACATGTCCCCTTAGAAAACAGCTGTTCTGAACGTTAAATGATTTTATCAAGAATAAAAGAAGTTGAACAAGAAAGCTCTTTAGCTAAATTAGTAACAAGAAAAAAAAAAAAAAAAATCATAGCCTTTAAAATTCCATTTCATACATACTTTGAAAACTAACATGGATTGAAAATGTGAATAACTTGCAAGTACAACAAAGGCCATAAATAAATGGGAAGAAGTCCAATAGGAAACCTTTCGCCACTAATTAACATATCATTTAAGATATTCAAGATAATAACACTGCTGTGAGCTTAGTATGCAAAGTATGTAACCAAAGATGACAATACACTAATTCTTTCCACTTTTATTAAGGACTTGAAAGAATAGACCAGTCTGAATGTCTGCCCCTGTTAACAAATGTGTTTTTACACTATTAGGAGAAGAAGAAAGAATCTATCACATGCATTAGGCTAGACAATGATTGACTTACGAAATAGATTGCATGTGATTATATACAAAAGTAAGATCAGATTACCTGAACACACACTAATTCCTGCATCCCGGACAAACTTAATGGTTTCCAAGCGCTCATCATAGGTCCTTGTGGTAATGACATTTGGGTAATATTCCCTTGAGGTGTCAAGATTGTGATTGTAAGCTGTCAGGCCTGCTTCTTTGAGTTTCAAAGCTTGTTGCTTTTCTAGCATGCCTAAGGTGCAGCACACCTCCATTCCCATACCCCTGGAACGTGAGAGATATTAACATAAGTTAAACTGTTGGGCAAAACCTCATCTATGTTCAATACAAAGCCTCTCCTTCCTATCTGCTTAATATATGCAATATACAATGTTTTATACCTTATGTCTTTTACATATTCAAGGATCTGGTTAAAGTTTGTCTTTCTTCCAACTGTATCCCTCCATGCAGCACCATGCAAAAAGCGTGTGCTTCCAGCCTCTTTGCCTGTCAAATAATGAATATGGTGAAATATTAAGACATGATTGACTTCAAATATAAATTGAATTCATAAGCAAGAAATCATAAATGGTACTCCCAATTCATTCTCTTGTGAAGAAGAAATTAAAGGAATAGAAAACTTGAGACCAAATACTTAGTAAGGTCCATATTGTTTCTCTATAAATATATGCCACTACCTAATAAAACTCAAAAGCGAAGTTCTGGAAGGAATTGAAACTTAATGAGAGTTCATCATGATTTAATTTAGACCATAACTTAAAAAGCGGTATGTAAATAGGTCATGAGCGAATAGTTCATGATTCCAAAGAGACATATAAGTTTCGTGCTGACCTGCCTCATAACAACACTATGGTCTAGGGCATATCTATGATTCAAA
>BJCG01002790.1:0-53939 GCA_005406145.1 Prunus yedoensis
ATGAGGTGGGGAGGAGTCATTTATTGTGTTTGGAGTGAAATCCAATAGCTAGAACTAAGCAAAACACCAACCACTCCTTGTAAGGAACGAACTGGGTGCGAACTTCAATTGTCCAATTTCTTACACCTATTGATTTCGGATCGATTCCAAAACTTGGGCAACATCATAATAAGGTGGGAGGAGTCATTTGGTGAGTTTGGAGTGAAATCCAATAGCTAGAACTAAGCAAAACACCAACCACTCCATGTAAGGAACGAACTGGGTGCGAACTTGAATTGTCCAATTTCTTACACCTATTGATTTCGGATCGATTCCAAAACTTGGGCAACATCATAATATGGTGGGAGGAGTCATTTGGTGAGTTTGGAGTAAAATCCAATACTAGAACTAAGCAAAACACCAACCACTCCATGTAAGGAACGAACTGGGTGCGAACTTGAATTGTCCAATTTCTTACACCTATTGATTTCGGATCGATTCCAAAACTTGGGCAACTCGTAATAAGGTGGGAGGAGTCATTTGGTGAGTTTGGAGTGAAATCCAATAGCTAGAACTAAGCAAAACACCAACCACTCAATGTAAGGAACGAACAGGGTGCGAACTTGAATTGTCCAATTTCTTACACTATTGATTTCGGATCGATTCCAAAACTTGGGCAACATCATAATAAGGTGGAAGGAGTCATTTGGTGAGTTTGGATTGAAATCCAATCGCTAGAACTTCTGAAAAAACCAACCACTCCATGTAAGGAACGAACTGGGTGGAACTTGAATTGTCCAATTTCTTACACCTATTGATTTCGGATCGATTCCAAACATGGGCAACATCATAATAAGGTGGGAGGAGTCATTTGGTGAGTTTGGAGTGAAATCCAATAGCTAGAACTAAGCAAAACACCAACCACTCCATGTAAGGAACGAACTGGGTGCGAACTTGAATGTCCAATTTCTTACAACTATTGATTTCGGATCGATTCCAAAACTTGGGCAACATCATAATAAGGTGGGAGGAGTCATTTGGTGAGTTTGGAGTGAAATCCAATAGCTAGAACTAAGCAAAACACCAACCACTCCATGTAAGGAACGAACTGGGTGCGAACTTGACTTGTCCAATTTCTTACACCTATTGATTTCGGATCGATTCCAAAACTTGGGCAACATCATAATAAGGTGGGAGGAGTCATTTGGGTGTTTGGAATGAAATCCAATAGCTAGAACTAAGCAAAACACCAACCACTCAATGTAAGGAACGAACAGGGTGCGAACTTGAATTGTCCAATTTCTTACACCTATTGATTTCGGATCGATTCCAAAACTTGGGCAACATCATAATAAGGTGGCAAGGAGTCATTTGGTGAGTTTGGATTGAAATCCAATCGCAAGAACTAATTGAAAACACCAACCACTCCATGTAAGGAACGAACAGGGTGCGAACTTGAATTGTCCAATTTCTTACACCTATTGATTTCGGATCGATTCCAAAACATGGGCAACATCATAATAAGGTGGGAGGAGTCATTTATTGTATTTGGAGTGAAATCCAATAGCTAGAACTAAGCAAAACACCAACCACTCCATGTAAGGAACGAACTGGGTGCGAACTTGAATTGTCCAATTTCTTACACCAATTGATTTCGGATCGATTCCAAAACTTGGGCAACATCATAATAAGGTGGAAGGAGTCATTTGGTGAGTTTGGAGTGAAATCCAATAGCTAGAACTAAGCAAAACACCAACCACTCCATGTAAGGAACGAATAGGGTGCGAACTTGAATTGTCCAATTTCTTACACCTACTGATTTTGGATCGATTCCAAAACTTGGGCAACATCATAATAAGGTGGGTGGAGTCATTTATTGTATTTGGAGTGAAATCCAATAGCTAGAACTATGAAAAACACCAACCACTCCATGTAAGGAACGAACAGGGTGCGAACTTGAATTGTCCAATTTTTACACCTATTGATTTCGGATCGAATCCAAAACTTGGGCAACATCATAATAAGGTGGGAGGAGTCATTTGGTGAGTTTGGAGTGAAATCCAATAGCTACAACTAAGCAAAACACCAACCACTCCATGTAAGGAACGAACTGGGTGCGAACTTGAATTGTCCAATTTCTTACACCTATTGATTTCGGATCGATTCCAAAACTTGGGCAACAACATAATAAGGTGGAAGGAGTCATATGGTGAGTTTGGAGTGAAATCCAATCGCTAGAACTATTGAAAACACCAACCACTCCATGTAAGGAACGAACTGGGTGCGAACTTGAATTGTCCAATTTCTTACACCTATTGATTTCGGATCTATTCCAAACATGGGCAACATCATAATAAGGTGGGAGGAGTCATTTATTGTATTTGGAGTGAAATCCAATAGCTAGAACTATGAAAAACACCAACCACTCCATGTAAGGAACGAACAGGGTGCGAACTTGAATTGTCCAATTTTTTACACCTATTGATTTCGGATCGAATCCAAACTTGGGCAACATCATAATAAGGTGGGAGGAGTCATTTGGTGAGTTTGGAGTGAAATCCAATAGCTACAACTAAGCAAAACACCAACCACTCCATGTAAGGAACGAACTGGGTGCGAACTTGAATTGTCCTAATTTCTTACACCTATTGATTTCGGATCGATTCCAAAACTTGGGCAACAACATAATAAGGTGGAAGGAGTCATATGGTGAGTTTGGAGTGAAATCCATTCGCTAGAACTATTGAAAACACCAACCACTCCATGAAAGGAACGAACAGGATGCGAACTTGAATTGTCCAATTTCTTACACCTATTGATTTCGGATCGATTCCAAAACTTGGGCAACATCAAAATAAGGTGGGAGGAGTCATTTGGTGAGTTTGGAGTGAAATCCAATAGCTAGAACTAAGGAAAACACCAACCACGCCACGTAAGGAACGAACAGGGTGCGAACTTGAATTGTCCAATTTCTTACACCTATTGATATCGGATCGATTCCAAAACCTGGGAAACTTCGTAATAAGGTGGGAGGAGTCATTGGTGAGTTTGGAGTGAAATCCAATAGCTAGAACTAAGCAAAACACCAACCACTCAATGTAAGGAACGAACAGGGTGCGAACTTGAATTGTCCAATTTCTTACACCTATTGATATCGGATCGATTCCAAAACTTGGGCAACATCATAATAAGGTGGGAGGAGTCATTTGGTGAGTTTGGAGTGAAATCGAACAGCTAGAACTAAGCAAAACACCAACCACTCCATGTAAGGAACGAACTGGGTGCGAACTTGAATTGTCCAATTTCTTACACCTATTGATTTCGGATCGATTCCAAAACTTGGGCAACATCATAATAAGGTGGGAGGAGTCATTTGGTGAGTTTGGAGTGAAATCCAATCGCTAGAACTATTGAAAACACCAACCACTCCATGTAAGGAAGAAACAGGGTGCGAACTTGAATTTTCCAATTTCTTACACCTATTGATTACGGATCGATTCCAAAACTTGGGCAACAACGTAATAACGTGGAAGGAGTCATTTGGTCAGTTTGGAGTGAAATCTAATCGCTAGAACTATTGAAAACACCAACCACTCCATGTAAGGAACGAACAGGGTGCGAACTTGAATTGTCCAATTTCTTACACCTATTGATTTCGGATCGATTCCAAAACTTGGGCAACATCATAATAAGGTGGAAAGAGTCATTTGGGAGTTTGGAGCGAAATCCAATCGCTAGAACTATTGAAAACACCAACCACTCCATGTAAGGAAGAAACAGGGTGCGAACTTGAATTTTCCAATTTCTTACACCTATTGATTACGGATCGATTCCAAAACTTGGGCAACAACATAATAAGGTGGAAGGAGTCATTTGGTCAGTTTGGAGTGAAATCCAATCGCTAGAACTATTGAAAACACCAACCACTCCATGTAAGGAACGAACTGGGTGCGAACTTGAATTGTCCAATTTCTTACACCTATTGATTTCGGATCGATTCCAAAACTTGGGCAACATCATAATATGGCGGGAGGAGTCATTTGGTGAGTTTGGAGTGAAATCCAAATGCTGGAACTAAGCAAAACACCAACCACTCCATGTAAGGAACGAACAGGGTGCGAACTTGAATTGTCCAATTTCTTACACCTATTGATTTCGGATCGATTCCAAAACTTGGGCAACATAATAATAAGGTGGGAGGAGTCATTTATTGTGTTTGGAGTGAAATCCAATAGCTAGAACTAAGCAAAACACCAACCACTCCTTGTAAGGAACGAACTGGGTGCGAACTTGAATTGTCCAATTTCTTACACCTATTGATTTCGGATCGATTCCAAAACTTGGGCAACATAATAATAAGGTGGAAGGAGTCATTTGGTGAGTTTGGAGTAAAATCCAATACCTAGAACTAAGCAAAACACCAACCACTCCATGTAAGGAACGAACTGGATGCGAACTTGAATTGTCCAATTTCTTACACCTATTGATTTCGGATCGATTCCAAAACTTGGGCAACATCATAATAAGGTGGGAGGAGTCATTTGGTGAGTTTGGAGTGAAATCCAATAGCTAGAACTATGCAAAACACCAACCACTCCTTGTAAGGAACGAACTGGGTGCGAACTTGAATTGTCCAATTTCTTACACCTATTGATTTCGGATCGATTCCAAAACTTGGGCAACATCATAATGAGGTGGGAGGAGTCATTTATTGTGTTTGGAGTGAAATCCAATAGCTAGAACTAAGCAAAACACCAACCACTCCTTGTAAGGAACGAATTGGGTGCGAACTTCAATTGTCCAATTTCTTACACCTATTGATTTCGGATCGATTCCAAAACTTGGGCAACATCATAATAAGGTGGGAGGAGTCATTTGGTGAGTTTGGAGTGAAATCCAATAGCTAGAACTAAGCAAAACACCAACCACTCCATGTAAGGAACGAACTGGGTGCGAACTTGAATTGTCCAATTTCTTACACCTATTGATTTCGGATCGATTCCAAAACTTGGGCAACATCATAATATGGTGGGAGGAGTCATTTGGTGAGTTTGGAGTGAAATCCAATGCTGGAACTAAGCAAAACACCAACCACTCCATGTAAGGAACGAACAGGGTGCGAACTTGAATTGTCCAATTTCTTACACCTATTGATTTCGGATCGATTCCAAAACTTGGGCAACATCATAATAAGGTGGAAGGAGTCATTTGGTGAGTTTGGAGTGAAATCCAATAGCTAGAACTAAGCAAAACACCAACCACTCCATGTAAGGAACGAACTGGGTGCGAACTTGAATTGTCCAATTTCTTAAACCTATTGATTTCGGATCGATTTCAAAACTTGGGCAACATCATAATAAGGTGGAAGGAGTCATTTGGTGAGTTTGGAGTGAAATCCAATAGCTACAACTAAGGAAAACACCAACCACTCCATGTAAGGAACGAACTGGGTGCGAACTTGAATTGTCCAATTTCTTACACCTATTGATTTCGGATCGATTCCAAAACTTGGGCAACATAATAATAAGGTGGGAGGAGTCATTTATTGTGTTTGGAGTGAAATCCAATAGCTAGAACTAAGCAAAACACCAACAACTCCTTGTAAGGAACGAACTGGGTGCGAACTTGAATTGTCCAATTTCTTACACCTATTGATTTCGGATCGATTCCAAAACTTGGGCAACATAATAATAAGGTGGAAGGAGTCATTTGGTGAGTTTGGAGTAAAATCCAATACCTAGAACTAAGCAAAACACCAACCACTCCATGTAAGGAACGAACTGGGTGCGAACTTGAATTGTCCAATTTCTTACACCTATTGATTTCGGATCGATTCCAAAACTTGGGCAACATCATAATATGGTGGGAGGAGTCATTTGGTGAGTTTGGAGTGAAATCCAAATGCTGGAACTAAGCAAAACACCAACCACTCCATGTAAGGAACGAACAGGGTGCGAACTTGAATTGTCCAATTTCTTACACCTATTGATTTCGGATCGATTCCAAAACTTGGGCAACATCATAATAAGGTGGAAGGAGTCATTTGGTGAGTTTGGAGTGAAATCCAATAGCTAGAACTAAGCAAAACACCAACCACTCCATGTAAGGAACGAACTGGGTGCGAACTTGAATTGTCCAATTTCTTAAACCTATTGATTTCGGATCGATTTCAAAACTTGGGCAACATCATAATAAGGTGGAAGGAGTCATTTGGTGAGTTTGGAGTGAAATCCAATAGCTAAAACTAAGGAAAACACCAACCACTCCATGTAAGGAACGAACTGGGTGCGAACTTGAATTGTCCAATTTCTTACACCTATTGATTTCGGATCTATTCCAAAACTTGGGCAACATAATAATAAGGTGGGAGGAGTCATTTATTGTGTTTGGAGTGAAATCCAATAGCTAGAACTAAGCAAAACACCAACAACTCCTTGTAAGGAACGAACTGGGTGCGAACTTGAATTGTCCAATTTCTTACACCTATTGATTTCGGATCGATTCCAAAACTTGGGCAACATAATAATAAGGTGGAAGGAGTCATTTGGTGAGTTTGGAGTAAAATCCAATACCTAGAACTAAGCAAAACACCAACCACTCCATGTAAGGAACGAACTGGGTGCGAACTTGAATTGTCCAATTTCTTACACCTATTGATTTCGGATCGATTCCAAAACTTGGGCAACATCATAATAAGGTGGGAGGAGTCATTTGGTGAGTTTGGAGTGAAATCCAATAGCTAGAACTAATCAAAACACCAACCACTCCATGCAAGGAACGAACTGGGTGCGAACTTGAATTGTCCAATTTCTTACACCTATTGATTTCGGATCGATTCCAAAACTTGGGCAACATCATAATAAGGTGGGAGGAGTCATTTGGTGAGTTTGGAGTGAAATCCAATAGCTAGAACTAAGCAGAACACCAACCACTCCTTGTAAGGAACGAACTGGGTGCGAACTTGAATTGTCCAATTTCTTACACCTATTGATTTCGGATCGATTCCAAAACTTGGGCAACATAATAATAAGGTGGAAGGAGTCATTTGGTGAGTTTGGAGTAAAATCCAATACCTAGAACTAAGCAAAACCCCAACCACTCCATGTAAGGAACGAACTGGATGCGAACTTGATTTGTCCAATTTCTTACACCTATTGATTTCGGATCGATTCCAAAACTTGGGCAACATCATAATGAGGTGGGAGGAGTCATTTATTGTGTTTGGAGTGAAATCCAATAGCTAGAACTAAGCAAAACACTAACCACTCCATGTAAGGAACGAACAGGGTGCGAACTTGAATTGTCCAATTTCTTACACCTATTGATTTCGGATCGATTCCAAAACTTGGGCAACATCATAATAAGGTGGAAAGAGTCATTTGGGGAGTTTGGAGCGAAATCCAATCGCTAGAACTATTGAAAACACCAACCACTCCATGTAAGGAAGAAACAGGGTGCGAACTTGAATTTTCCAATTTCTTACACCTATTGATTACGGATCGATTCCAAAACTTGGGCAACAACATAATAAGGTGGAAGGAGTCATTTGGTCAGTTTGGAGTGAAATCCAATCGCTAGAACTATTGAAAACACCAACCACTCCATGTAAGGAACGAACTGGGTGCGAACTTGAATTGTCCAATTTCTTACACCTATTGATTTCGGATCGATTCCAAAACTTGGGCAACATCATAATATGGTGGGAGGAGTCATTTGGTGAGTTTGGAGTGAAATCCAAATGCTGGAACTAAGCAAAACACCAACCACTCCATGTAAGGAACGAACAGGGTGCGAACTTGAATTGTCCAATTTCTTACACCTATTGATTTCGGATCGATTCCAAAACTTGGGCAACATAATAATAAGGTGGGAGGAGTCATTTATTGTGTTTGGAGTGAAATCCAATAGCTAGAACTAAGCAAAACACCAACCACTCCTTGTAAGGAACGAACTGGGTGCGAACTTGAATTGTCCAATTTCTTACACCTATTGATTTCGGATCGATTCCAAAACTTGGGCAACATAATAATAAGGTGGAAGGAGTCATTTGGTGAGTTTGGAGTAAAATCCAATACCTAGAACTAAGCAAAACACCAACCACTCCATGTAAGGAACGAACTGGATGCGAACTTGAATTGTCCAATTTCTTACACCTATTGATTTCGGATCGATTCCAAAACTTGGGCAACATCATAATAAGGTGGGAGGAGTCATTTGGTGAGTTTGGAGTGAAATCCAATAGCTAGAACTATGCAAAACACCAACCACTCCTTGTAAGGAACGAACTGGGTGCGAACTTGAATTGTCCAATTTCTTACACCTATTGATTTCGGATCGATTCCAAAACTTGGGCAACATCATAATGAGGTGGGAGGAGTCATTTATTGTGTTTGGAGTGAAATCCAATAGCTAGAACTAAGCAAAACACCAACCACTCCTTGTAAGGAACGAATTGGGTGCGAACTTCAATTGTCCAATTTCTTACACCTATTGATTTCGGATCGATTCCAAAACTTGGGCAACATCATAATAAGGTGGGAGGAGTCATTTGGTGAGTTTGGAGTGAAATCCAATAGCTAGAACTAAGCAAAACACCAACCACTCCATGTAAGGAACGAACTGGGTGCGAACTTGAATTGTCCAATTTCTTACACCTATTGATTTCGGATCGATTCCAAAACTTGGGCAACATCATAATATGGTGGGAGGAGTCATTTGGTGAGTTTGGAGTGAAATCCAAATGCTGGAACTAAGCAAAACACCAACCACTCCATGTAAGGAACGAACAGGGTGCGAACTTGAATTGTCCAATTTCTTACACCTATTGATTTCGGATCGATTCCAAAACTTGGGCAACATCATAATAAGGTGGAAGGAGTCATTTGGTGAGTTTGGAGTGAAATCCAATAGCTAGAACTAAGCAAAACACCAACCACTCCATGTAAGGAACGAACTGGGTGCGAACTTGAATTGTCCAATTTCTTAAACCTATTGATTTCGGATCGATTTCAAAACTTGGGCAACATCATAATAAGGTGGAAGGAGTCATTTGGTGAGTTTGGAGTGAAATCCAATAGCTACAACTAAGGAAAACACCAACCACTCCATGTAAGGAACGAACTGGGTGCGAACTTGAATTGTCCAATTTCTTACACCTATTGATTTCGGATCGATTCCAAAACTTGGGCAACATAATAATAAGGTGGGAGGAGTCATTTATTGTGTTTGGAGTGAAATCCAATAGCTAGAACTAAGCAAAACACCAACAACTCCTTGTAAGGAACGAACTGGGTGCGAACTTGAATTGTCCAATTTCTTACACCTATTGATTTCGGATCGATTCCAAAACTTGGGCAACATAATAATAAGGTGGAAGGAGTCATTTGGTGAGTTTGGAGTAAAATCCAATACCTAGAACTAAGCAAAACACCAACCACTCCATGTAAGGAACGAACTGGGTGCGAACTTGAATTGTCCAATTTCTTACACCTATTGATTTCGGATCGATTCCAAAACTTGGGCAACATCATAATATGGTGGGAGGAGTCATTTGGTGAGTTTGGAGTGAAATCCAAATGCTGGAACTAAGCAAAACACCAACCACTCCATGTAAGGAACGAACAGGGTGCGAACTTGAATTGTCCAATTTCTTACACCTATTGATTTCGGATCGATTCCAAAACTTGGGCAACATCATAATAAGGTGGAAGGAGTCATTTGGTGAGTTTGGAGTGAAATCCAATAGCTAGAACTAAGCAAAACACCAACCACTCCATGTAAGGAACGAACTGGGTGCGAACTTGAATTGTCCAATTTCTTAAACCTATTGATTTCGGATCGATTTCAAAACTTGGGCAACATCATAATAAGGTGGAAGGAGTCATTTGGTGAGTTTGGAGTGAAATCCAATAGCTACAACTAAGGAAAACACCAACCACTCCATGTAAGGAACGAACTGGGTGCGAACTTGAATTGTCCAATTTCTTACACCTATTGATTTCGGATCTATTCCAAAACTTGGGCAACATAATAATAAGGTGGGAGGAGTCATTTATTGTGTTTGGAGTGAAATCCAATAGCTAGAACTAAGCAAAACACCAACAACTCCTTGTAAGGAACGAACTGGGTGCGAACTTGAATTGTCCAATTTCTTACACCTATTGATTTCGGATCGATTCCAAAACTTGGGCAACATAATAATAAGGTGGAAGGAGTCATTTGGTGAGTTTGGAGTAAAATCCAATACCTAGAACTAAGCAAAACACCAACCACTCCATGTAAGGAACGAACTGGGTGCGAACTTGAATTGTCCAATTTCTTACACCTATTGATTTCGGATCGATTCCAAAACTTGGGCAACATCATAATAAGGTGGGAGGAGTCATTTGGTGAGTTTGGAGTGAAATCCAATAGCTAGAACTAATCAAAACACCAACCACTCCATGCAAGGAACGAACTGGGTGCGAACTTGAATTGTCCAATTTCTTACACCTATTGATTTCGGATCGATTCCAAAACTTGGGCAACATCATAATAAGGTGGGAGGAGTCATTTGGTGAGTTTGGAGTGAAATCCAATAGCTAGAACTAAGCAGAACACCAACCACTCCTTGTAAGGAACGAACTGGGTGCGAACTTGAATTGTCCAATTTCTTACACCTATTGATTTCGGATCGATTCCAAAACTTGGGCAACATAATAATAAGGTGGAAGGAGTCATTTGGTGAGTTTGGAGTAAAATCCAATACCTAGAACTAAGCAAAACCCCAACCACTCCATGTAAGGAACGAACTGGATGCGAACTTGATTTGTCCAATTTCTTACACCTATTGATTTCGGATCGATTCCAAAACTTGGGCAACATCATAATGAGGTGGGAGGAGTCATTTATTGTGTTTGGAGTGAAATCCAATAGCTAGAACTAAGCAAAACACTAACCACTCCATGTAAGGAACGAACTGGGTGCGAACTTGAATTTTCCAATTTCTTACACCTATTGATTTCGGATCGATTCCAAAACTTGGGCAACATCATAATAAGGTGGAAGGAGTCATTTATTGTGTTTGGAGTGAAATCCAATAGCTAGAACTAAGCAAAACACCAACCACTCCATGTAAGGAACGAACTGGGTGCGAACTTGAATTTTCCAATTTCTTACACCTATTGATTTCGGATCGATTCCAAAACTTGGGCAACATCATAATAAGGTGGGAGGAGTCATTTGGTGAGTTTGGAGTGAAATCCAATAGCTAGAACTAAGCAAAACACCAACCACTCCTTGTAAGGAACGAACTGGGTGCGAACTTGAATTGTCCAATTTCTTACACCTATTGATTTCGGATCGATTCCAAAACTTGGGCAACATAATAATAAGGTGGAAGGAGTCATTTGGTGAGTTTGGAGTAAAATCCAATACCTAGAACTAAGCAAAACCCCAACCACTCCATGTAAGGAACGAACTGGATGCGAACTTGATTTGTCCAATTTCTTACACCTATTGATTTCGGATCGATTCCAAAACTTGGGCAACATCATAATGAGGTGGGAGGAGTCATTTATTGTGTTTGGAGTGAAATCCAATAGCTAGAACTAAGCAAAACACTAACCACTCCATGTAAGGAACGAACTGGGTGCGAACTTGAATTTTCCAATTTCTTACACCTATTGATTTCGGATCGATTCCAAAACTTGGGCAACATCATAATAAGGTGGAAGGAGTCATTTGGTGAGTTTGTAGTGAAATCCAATAGCTAGAATTAAGCAAAACACCAACCACTCCATGTAAGGAACGAACTGGGTGCGAACTTGAATTTTCCAATTTCTTACACCTATTGATTTCGGATCGATTCCAAAACTTGGGCAACATCATAATAAGGTGGGAGGAGTCATTTGGTGAGTTTGGAGTGAAATCCAATAGCTAGAACTAAGCAGAACACCAACCACTCCTTGTAAGGAACGAACTGGGTGCGAACTTGAATTGTCCAATTTCTTACACCTATTGATTTCGGATCGATTCCAAAACTTGGGCAACATAATAATAAGGTGGAAGGAGTCATTTGGTGAGTTTGGAGTAAAATCCAATACCTAGAACTAAGCAAAACCCCAACCACTCCATGTAAGGAACGAACTGGATGCGAACTTGATTTGTCCAATTTCTTACACCTATTGATTTCGGATCGATTCCAAAACTTGGGCAACATCATAATGAGGTGGGAGGAGTCATTTATTGTGTTTGGAGTGAAATCCAATAGCTAGAACTAAGCAAAACACTAACCACTCCATGTAAGGAACGAACTGGGTGCGAACTTGAATTTTCCAATTTCTTACACCTATTGATTTCGGATCGATTCCAAAACTTGGGCAACATCATAATAAGGTGGAAGGAGTCATTTATTGTGTTTGGAGTGAAATCCAATAGCTAGAACTAAGCAAAACACCAACCACTCCATGTAAGGAACGAACTGGGTGCGAACTTGAATTTTCCAATTTCTTACACCTATTGATTTCGGATCGATTCCAAAACTTGGGCAACATCATAATAAGGTGGGAGGAGTCATTTGGTGAGTTTGGAGTGAAATCCAATAGCTAGAACTAAGCAAAACACCAACCACTCCTTGTAAGGAACGAACTGGGTGCGAACTTGAATTGTCCAATTTCTTACACCTATTGATTTCGGATCGATTCCAAAACTTGGGCAACATAATAATAAGGTGGAAGGAGTCATTTGGTGAGTTTGGAGTAAAATCCAATACCTAGAACTAAGCAAAACCCCAACCACTCCATGTAAGGAACGAACTGGATGCGAACTTGATTTGTCCAATTTCTTACACCTATTGATTTCGGATCGATTCCAAAACTTGGGCAACATCATAATGAGGTGGGAGGAGTCATTTATTGTGTTTGGAGTGAAATCCAATAGCTAGAACTAAGCAAAACACTAACCACTCCATGTAAGGAACGAACTGGGTGCGAACTTGAATTTTCCAATTTCTTACACCTATTGATTTCGGATCGATTCCAAAACTTGGGCAACATCATAATAAGGTGGAAGGAGTCATTTGGTGAGTTTGTAGTGAAATCCAATAGCTAGAATTAAGCAAAACACCAACCACTCCATGTAAGGAACGAACTGGGTGCGAACTTGAATTTTCCAATTTCTTACACCTATTGATTTCGGATCGATTCCAAAACTTGGGCAACATCATAATAAGGTGGGAGGAGTCATTTGGTGAGTTTGGAGTGAAATCCAATATCTAGAACTAAGCAGAACACCAACCACTCCTTGTAAGGAACGAACTGGGTGCGAACTTGAATTGTCCAATTTCTTACACCTATTGATTTCGGATCGATTCCAAAACTTGGGCAACATAATAATAAGGTGGAAGGAGTCATTTGGTGAGTTTGGAGTAAAATCCAATACCTAGAACTAAGCAAAACCCCAACCACTCCATGTAAGGAACGAACTGGATGCGAACTTGATTTGTCCAATTTCTTACACCTATTGATTTCGGATCGATTCCAAAACTTGGGCAACATCATAATGAGGTGGGAGGAGTCATTTATTGTGTTTGGAGTGAAATCCAATAGCTAGAACTAAGCAAAACACTAACCACTCCATGTAAGGAACGAACTGGGTGCGAACTTGAATTTTCCAATTTCTTACACCTATTGATTTCGGATCGATTCCAAAACTTGGGCAACATCATAATAAGGTGGAAGGAGTCATTTATTGTGTTTGGAGTGAAATCCAATAGCTAGAACTAAGCAAAACACCAACCACTCCATGTAAGGAACGAACTGGGTGCGAACTTGAATTTTCCAATTTCTTACACCTATTGATTTCGGATCGATTCCAAAACTTGGGCAACATCATAATAAGGTGGGAGGAGTCATTTGGTGAGTTTGGAGTGAAATCCAATAGCTAGAACTAAGCAAAACACCAACCACTCCTTGTAAGGAACGAACTGGGTGCGAACTTGAATTGTCCAATTTCTTACACCTATTGATTTCGGATCGATTCCAAAACTTGGGCAACATAATAATAAGGTGGAAGGAGTCATTTGGTGAGTTTGGAGTAAAATCCAATACCTAGAACTAAGCAAAACCCCAACCACTCCATGTAAGGAACGAACTGGATGCGAACTTGATTTGTCCAATTTCTTACACCTATTGATTTCGGATCGATTCCAAAACTTGGGCAACATCATAATGAGGTGGGAGGAGTCATTTATTGTGTTTGGAGTGAAATCCAATAGCTAGAACTAAGCAAAACACTAACCACTCCATGTAAGGAACGAACTGGGTGCGAACTTGAATTTTCCAATTTCTTACACCTATTGATTTCGGATCGATTCCAAAACTTGGGCAACATCATAATAAGGTGGAAGGAGTCATTTGGTGAGTTTGTAGTGAAATCCAATAGCTAGAATTAAGCAAAACACCAACCACTCCATGTAAGGAACGAACTGGGTGCGAACTTGAATTTTCCAATTTCTTACACCTATTGATTTCGGATCGATTCCAAAACTTGGGCAACATCATAATAAGGTGGAAGGAGTCATTTGGTGAGTTTGTAGTGAAATCCAATAGCTAGAATTAAGCAAAACACCAACCACTCCATGTAAGGAACGAACTGGGTGCGAACTTGAATTTTCCAATTTCTTACACCTATTGATTTCGGATCGATTCCAAAACTTGGGCAACATCATAATGAGGTGGGAGGAGTCATTTATTGTGTTTGGAGTGAAATCCAATAGCTAGAACTAAGCAAAACACTAACCACTCCATGTAAGGAACGAACTGGGTGCGAACTTGAATTTTCCAATTTCTTACACCTATTGATTTCGGATCGATTCCAAAAATTGGGCAACATCATAATAAGGTGGAAGTAGTCATTTGGTGAGTTTGGAGTGAAATCCAATCGCTTGAACTATTGAAAACACCAACCACACCATGTAAGGAACGAACAGGGTGCGAACTTGAATTGTCCAATTTCTTACTCCTATTGATTTCGGATCTATTCCAAAACTTGGGCAACATCATAATAAGGTGGGAGGAGTCATTTATTGTGTTTGGAGTGAAATCCAATAGCTAGAACTAAGCAAAACACTAACCACTCCATGTAAGGAACGAACTGGGTGCGAACTTGAATTGTCCAATTTCTTACACCTATTGATTTCGGATCTATTCCAAAACTTGGGCAACATCATAATAAGGTGGGAGGAGTCATTTATTGTGTTTGGAGTGAAATCCAATAGCTAGACAAAGCAAAACACGAACCACTCCTTGTAAGGAACGAACAGGGTGCGAACTTGAATTGTCCAATTTCTTACACCTATTGATTTCGGATCGATTCCAAAATTTGGGCAACATCATAATAAAGTGGGAGGAGTCATTTATTGTGTGTGGAGTGAAATCCAATAGCTAGAACTAAGCAAAACACCAACCACTCCATGTAAGGAAGGAACTGGGTGCGAACTTGAATTGTCCAATTTCTTACACCTATTGATTTCGGATCGATTCCAAAACTTGGGCAACATCATAATGAGGTTGGAGGAGTCATTTATTGTGTTTGGAGTGAAATCCAATAGCTAGAACTTAGCAAAAAACCAACCACTCCATGTAAGGAAAGAATTGGATGCGAACTTGAATTGTCCAAATTCTTGCACCTATTGATTTCGGATAGATTCCAAAATTTGGGCAACATCATAATAAGGTGGAAGGAGTCATTTGGAGAGTTTGGAGTGAAATCCATTCGCTAGAACTATTGAAAACACCAACCACTCCATGTAAGGAACGAATAGGGTGCGAACTTGAATTGTCCAATTTCTTACACCTATTGATTTCGGATCGATTCCAAAACTTGGGCAACATCATAATAAGGTGGGAGGAGTCATTTATTGTGTTTGGAGTGAAATCCAATAGCTAGAATTAAGCAAAACACCAACCACTCCATGTAAGGAACGAACTGGGTGCGAACTTGAATTGGCCAGTTTCTTACACCTATTGATTTCGGATCGATTCCAAAAATTGGGCAACATCATAATAAGGTGGAAGGAGTCATTTGGTGAGTTTGGAGTGAAATCCAATAGCTAGAACTAAGCAAAACACCAACCACTCCGTGTAAGGAACAAACAGGGTGCGAACTTGAATTGTCCAATTTCTTACACCTATTGATTTCGGATCGATTCCAAAACTTAGGCAACATCATAGTAAGGTGGAAGGAGTCATTTGGTGTGTTTGGAGTGAAATCCAATAGCTAGAACTAAGCAAAACACCAACCACTCCATGTAAGGAAAGAACTGGGTGCGAACTTGAATTGTCCAATTTCTTACACCTATTGATTTCGGATCGATTCCAAAACTTGGGCAACTTCATAATAAGGTGGGAGCAGTCATTTATTGTGTTTGGAGAGAAATCCAATCGCTAGAACTATTGAAAACACCAACCACTCCATGTAAGGAAGGAACAGGGTGCGAACTTGAATTGTCCAATTTCTTACACCTATTGATTTCTGATCGATTCCAAAACTTGGGCAACATCATAATAAGGTGGATGGAGTCATTTGGTGAGTTTGGAGTGAAATCCAATAGCTAGAACTAAGCAAAACACCAACCACTCCATGTAAGGAACAAACTGGGTGCGAACTTCAATTGTCCAATTTCTTACACCTATTTATTTCGGATCGATTCCAAAACTTGGGCAACATCATAATAAGGTGGAAGGAGTCATTTGGTGAGTTTGGAGTGAAATCCAATCGCTAGAACTATTGAAAACACAAACCACTCCATGTAAGGAACGAACAGGGTGCGAATTGTCCAATTTCTTACACCTATTGATTTCGGATCTATTCCAAAACTTGGGCAACATCATAATAAGGGGGGAGGAGTCATTTGGTGAGTTTGGAGTGAAATCCAATAGCTAGAACTAAGAAAAACACCAACCACTCCATGTAAGGAACGAACTGGGTGCGAACTTGAATTGTCCAATTTCTTAAACCTATTGATTTCGGATCGATTCCAAAACTTGGGCAACATCATAATAAGGTGGGAGGTGTCATTTGGTGAGTTTGGAGTGAAATCCAATAGCAAGAACTAAGCAAAATACCAACCACTCCATGTAAGGAACGAACTGGGTGCGAACTTGAATTGTCCAATTTCTTACACCTATTGAATTCGGATCGATTCCAAAACTTGGGCAACATCATAATAAGGTGGAAGGAGTCATTTGGTGAGTTTGGAGTGAAATCCAATCGCTCGAACTGTTGAAAATACCAACCACTCCATGCAAGGAACGAACTGGGTGCGAACTTGAATTGTCCAATTTCTTACACCTATTGATTTCGGATCTGTTCCAAAACTTGGGCAACATCATAATAAGGTGGGAGGAGTCATTTATTGTGTTTGGAGTGAAATCCAATAGCTAGACTAAGCAAAACACGAACCACTCCTTGTAAGGAACGAACAGGGTGCGAACTTGAATTGTCCAATTTCTTACACCTATTGATTTCGGATCGATTCCAAAACTTGGGCAACATCTTAATAAGGTGGGTGGAGTCAGTTGGTGAGTTTGAAGTGAAATCCAATAGCTAGAACTAAGCAAAACACCAACCACTCCATGTGAGGAACGAACTGGGTGCGAACTTGAATTGTCCAATTTCTTACACCTATTGATTTCGGATCGATTCCAAAACTTGGGCAACGTCATAATAAGGTGGGAGCAGTCATTTATTGTGTTTGGAGTGAAATCCAATCGCTAGAACTATTGAAAACCCCAACCACTCCATGTAAGGAACGAACAGGGTGCGAACTTGAATTGTCTAAATTCTTACACCTATTGATTTCGGATCGATTCCAAAACTTTGGCAACAACATAATAAGGTGGGAGGAGTCATTTGGTGAGTTTGGAGTGAAATCCAATAGCTAGAACTAAGCAAAACACCAACCACTCCATGTAAGGAAAGAACTGGGTGCGAACTTGAATTGTCCAATTTCTTACACCTATTGATTTCGGATCGATTCCAAAACTTGGGCAACATCATAATAAGGTGGGAGCAGTCATTTATTGTGTTTGGAGTGAAATCCAATCGCTAGAACTGTTGAAAACACCAACCACTCCTTGTAAGGAACGAACTGGGTGCGAACTTGAATTGTCCAATTTCTTACACCTATTGATTTCGGATCGATTCCAAAACTTAGGCAACAACATAGTAAGGTGGAAGGAGTCATTTGGTGAGTTTGGAGTGAAATCCAATAGCTAGAACTAAGCAAAACACCAACCACTCCATGTAAGGAACGAACTGGGTGCGAACTTGAATTGTCCAATTTCTTACACCTATTGAATTCGGATCGATTCCAAAACTTGGGCAACATCATAATAAGGTGGAAGGAGTCATTTGGTGAGTTCGGAGTGAAATCCAATCGCTAGAACTATTGAAAACACAAACCACTCCATGTAAGGAACGAACAGGGTGCGAATTGTCCAATTTCTTACACCTATTGATTTCGGATCGATTCCAAAACTTGGGCAACATCACACTACTACAAAAAACGAAATAGACGATGGTAATCCACCGTCGTGTATCAAAGTTTTCAACCGACGAGAAATCGACCGCCGTCTTTTCATACATGAAATAACGACGGCAAATAACCGACGTAGTTAATATAGTACACGTCAGTAAAATACTAAAACCGACGTAGATTTCATACATAAAAGCTAAAAAAGAGACCTTTCGACTATAATAGACGACGGTTTTAGTAAAACACAGACGTTGGAATAATGTTAAATGTCAAAAACAACTACAAAACCGACGTAAATATGATTATCAACGTCTCTAAATACACCAAAACCGACGTGTAAAACTTAGAAACCGTCTTGGTTAATAAATACTCCGTTCAGCAAATGAAGAAACTGACGTCTTAAACATATAACATGGCATATATTTACTTGAACAGACGTAAAAACAACAATAACCACGACCCTTTATATCACCACAGACGTTGAAAATGATTTTGACGGCTTGAACACAAAAAAAACGACGTGTTTAATATAGTACACGTCATAAAAGAACTAAAACCGACGTTGATTTGGTACATAAACGCATAAAAAAGAGACCTTTCGACAATAATAGACGACGGTTGTATTAAAACACAGACGTTTAAATAATTTTAAATGTCAAAAACAACTATAAAACCGACGTAAATAGTTTTATCAACGTCCCTAAATTAAATAAAACCGACGTATCAAACTTAGAAACCGCCGTGGTTAAAAAATACTACGTTCACTAAATGAAAAAACTGACGTCTTAAACATATAACATGGCATATATTTACTTGAACAGACGTAAAAACAACAATAACCACGACCCTTTATATCACCACAGACGTTGAAAATGATTTTGACGGCTTGAACACAAAAAAAACGACGTGGTTAATATAGTACACGTCATAAAAGAACTAAAACCGACGTCGATTTGGTACATAAACGCATAAAAAAGAGACCTTTCGACAATAATAGACGACGGTTGTATTAAAACACAGACGTTTAAATAATTTTAAATGTCAAAAACAACTATAAAACCGACGTAAATAGTTTTATCAACGTCCCTAAATTAAATAAAACCGACGTGTCAAACTAAGAAACCGCCGTGGTTAATAAATACTACGTTCACTAAATGAAAAATCTGACGTCTTAAACATATAACATGGCATATATTTACTTGAACAGACGTAAAAACAACAATAACCACGACCCTTTATATCACAACAGACGTTGAAAATGATTTTGACGGCTTGAACACAAAAAAAACGACGTAGTTAATATAGTACACGTCATAAAAGAACTAAAACCGACGTCGATTTGGTACATAAACGCATAAAAAAGAGACCTTTCGACTATAATAGACGACGGTTGTATTAAAACACAGACGTTTAAATAATTTTAAATGTCAAAAACAACTATAAAACCGACGTAAATAGTTTTATCAACGTCCCTAAATTAAATAAAACCGACGTGTCAAACTTAGAAACCGCCGTGGTTAATAAATACTACATTCACTAAATGAAAAAACTGACGTCTTAAACATATAACATGGCATATATTTATTTGAACAGACGTAAAAACAACAATAACCACGACCCTTTAGATCGCCACAGACGTTGAAAATGATTTTGACGGCTTGAACACAAAAACAACGACGTGGTTAATATAGTACACGTCACAAAAAAACTAAAACCGACGTCTATTTGGAAAATAAACGCATAAAAAAGAGACCTTTCGACTATAATAGACGACGGTTGAAATGAATTATAATTACCCGACGTGTTTGCTTTTTAAAATGGCGGTATTTATTGCATTTTTGCGTTGTCTTTCCACGTCGTTTGTGAAAACCCGACGTTGGTTGTTTTTAAGACGTCTCGTTTTGCGATATTGGTAACTTGACCGTCGTATTTTCAGCTTTAACCGATTATTTTTTAATTTTTGATTCGTTGTGCCCAAAGCTTGCAGAATGAAAATGTGATCGGAATTAAAATGATATACAGAGCTATGAATTAATGTCATACAATTAACTGCATAACTAATGTCATACATTACAACAATCAATCAATCCATATATCTTCACACCCATCTCTAATGTTCTCACTCCCAAACTCACCCACTAGGTCATCAAATGTGTCAACATTTGGTATCCCTCTAGAAAATGGCTCACACTCAATTCTAATATCACCTAGCACATCATCACCAATAACATCATTATATTCTCTATTAGGCATTGATAACACTACCGACCAACCACGATGCATTGGGTCGTCAACATAAAATACTTGTTTGACTTGAGAAGCCATAACAAATTGGTCATTCCTATGTCCAATTTTACTCAGATCTACAAGGGTAAATCCAAGTTCGTCGACTACAAGGCCCGAAGTGTTATCTATCCAATCACACCTCAAGACTGGGATTCTAAACTTTTGGTAGTCAAGATCCCAAATTTCTTGAATAACCCCATAAAAACCCATATTGGAGACAATAGGGTTTTTATCCTTGGCACTAGCAACTTGCATAGTATGTGCAAGTAAATAAACTCCACTATTTTGGACAGTTCGAACATCATCTTGTGCCTTGGTGCTAAATTTGACACCATTAATAAGATAGCTCCTATATGATGGCACTACCATGCTTGGACCAGCTGCTAACCATCTCAAATTTTCTGATATGCCATTATAATCTTCCCCATTAAATTCACTTTGAACCTACAAATTAAACATATATATTAATTCAATCTAACATATATATAGAAAGAAAGAAAATTAAAATAATAAGTTGAATATGTCATTCAATAACATATATACCTTAACACGTAGCCATTGAATGAAAGTGCTATTGTGCTTATCTTGTAGCCACTTTGTTCTCTTTCTAAATTTCGGATAAGTGGTCTTGATGTGGATCATATGTTCCCTACAATTGACACGAAAAAAACACGCATTACGGTCCCTTATATATAAGATAAATATAAGGAGTAATAATATTTAACATGGCTACATATATATGAAAAATTAAACTCATACGTACTCGATATAAGGTAGGACTTCCTCCGTATTCTCCAAGACATATAGATGTGCCTGGTTCAACAAGTCCATATCAACTAAGCCCACTGTGCAACCTGATAATGGCTTTGAAACTCCCATATTCTGGCTTGAAGGCACTCCAACTGTACTAACATCAGATAAATGCTCGGTACAAAACTCTACAGCTTCTTCAGCTATATACCGCTCAGCAATGCAACCTTCGGGACGAGTACGATTCTGAACATACCCCTTTAGCACTTTCATATATCTTTCAAACGGATACATCCATCTAAAATATACTGGCCCACATAGACGAACTTCTCTGACAAGATGTACTACTAGATGAACCATGATATCAAAGAATGAAGGGGGAAAGTACTTCTCAAGCAAACATAAAGTAACTACTACATCTTCTTCCAACTTATCTAGCTTGGAAACATCTACCGTCTTTGCACATAAAGCATTGAAGAAGAAGCACAATCGAGTTATTGCATACCTTGCAGGCTTCTCCAAAACAGAACGAATTGCCACAGGGAGCAATTGTTGCATCAAGGTATGACAATCATGAGATTTAAGGCCAAGAAGTCTTGAATCTTTTAAAGATACAAGATTTTTTATATTTGAAGAATAACCTTCAGGAACCTTCATACCATAAAAAGAATTGCAAACCGCTCTCTTCTCTGCTCTTGACAAATTCCAAGGCCCTGGAGGCAAGCGAGTACGTCTTTCTCCATACTCGGGTTGCAAATCAATTTTTACCCCCATGTTCAATAAGTCTAACCGAGCAGCAATCCCATCTTTATTTTTTCCAGGGATCTCTAGCAATGTACCAATGATACTATCGCAAACATTCTTCTCAATGTGCATAACATCTAAGGCATGCCTCACAGGGAGGTATTTCCAATACTCGAGATCAAAGAATTTTGATTTCTTCTTCCAACAAACTCTATCACCATCATTCTCACCAACACTTCCCCCAATTTTCGAGCCCCATATGTAATTAATATCTTCAACCATATGCAGCACTTCTTCTCCTGTTAATGGCTCAGGGGGCATGCCATATTCAGGTTTCCCATTAAAAGCTGCACGTTGCCTCCTATATGGATGATTGATTGGTAACCACTTTCTATGCCCAATGTAACAAATTTTGTGGCCATTTTTCAACCTGTGACTAGGTGTATCATCGCCGCATATTGGACAAGCTTTATATCCTTTAACAACACAACCAGATAAGTTTCCATAAGCGGGAAAATCATTAATTGTCCACAGTAATGCAGCTCTGAGTGTAAAGTATTCTCCTATGTGGGCATCATACACTCCTCTAATCCCATCCCACAGAGATTTCAAATCATCAATCAAAGGCTCTAAGTAGATGTCTATATCATTTCCGGGCTGTTTAGGACCGGAAATCAGTATAGTCAACATCATGAACTTCCGCTTCATGCATAGCCATGGTGGGAGATTATATGTAACTAACATAACTGGCCAACAACTGTATCTGCTACTTAAAGAACTGTGGGGATTGAATCCATCAGATGAGAGAGCCAATCTCAAGTTTCTTGGCTCATTACCAAAGTCGGGCCATTTTTCATCAACAAGTTTCCAAGACGGGGAATCCGCTGGATGAGACATATAACCGTCAACTGATTTTCTTGCAGCATGCCAAGTCAAACTCTTAGCTGTCTTATGTGATTGAAACATCCTTTTAAACCTTGGAATTGGAGGAAAATACCACACCACCTTCGCTGCCACACCCTCTTTCAAGAACCCATCCTTGGTTTCCTTCCACCTTGAGATACCACAAGTAGGACAATTAGTTGCATTCTCATACTCCTTCCGATACAAAATGCAGTCATTGGAACATGCGTGGATTTTCTCATAACTCATCCCTAAAGCAGACAAAGTCTTTTTTGCCTCGTACATAGAGGAAGGTAGTGTATTTCCTTCTGGAAGAAATTCTCCTTGAAGTATCAATAATTCTGTAAAGCAAACATCACTCATCCCATGTTTTGCTTTCAAATTATATAACTTCACCAAAGCCGACAACTTCGTGTACTTACTGCAACCAGGGTACAAGGGTTCATCACCATCCCCAATCACATTGGCAAACTCATAAGGATCAGATCCAATATTGGCAAACTCATAAGGATCAGATCCAATATTGGCAAAATCATTATCATCCATCCCTAATTCTTCAGAAACATAACTAAACCTACTTTGCTCATCTTCTTCCACATTTCTACTAGCATTGGTAGTCCATTCCCAAGGTTCTCCGTGCCATCTCCAAATCTTATAGCTTTGGTCAATTCCATTAAAGTATAAGTGTTCCCTTATAATTCCAACCCCAAACAATCGAATATTCCCACATTTAACACATGGACAACGAATCTCAGTTGTATTTCCAAGATTTTGTAACGCAAAATTCAAAAATCCTTCCACCCCTAACTCATATGCCTTCGATTTTCTATCCGCATGCATCCATGACTTATCCATCTCACACTCTATCAAATTCATATAAATATATATATATTAAAGTGGAAAGACCAGCAATGAAACACTACCTCATTCAAATAGCAGAGAACAAAATGAAAATTAAATATAAAACATGGAAAAGACGACGGTTTATAAAAATAATCGTCGTTTAATATACATTCCGACGACGGCATCTATAGTCACCGTCGTCATTAAGATACCCAAACCCAGAAATTTGAACGGTGTTCTGGTAGCCTAAAGACGACGTTTAATGGAGAAACAGTCGTCTTTAGGCTACCAGTTGCGGCTTAAAACGCATACGACGGGAGTGAATGAACAACCGACGTATAATAAACATTTGGACGACGGTTTGATCCTTCAACCGTCGTCGTAGTTAAAAAAAAAACAGCTTAAATCTCCCATCCCCATTCCTTTTCCAAGAACCCATGGCCAAACAAACATAAAAGAACCCAAACAGAGAGCAATTATTACAAGATTGCAAACACCAAAACCCTAATATAGCTACCAACGAAAACATTTATGGATTTAAGAAGAGATTAGGGTTGTACTTACATGGATATTGAGAGAGAGCTGCGAGAATTTAACAACTGCTTCAGAGAGAGCTTGGAGAATCTACGTACCCAATGCTTTGAGAGAGAGCTTGGAGAATCTACGTACCCAATGAGAGATCTTGGAAAATCTACGTACCAAATGCTTTGAGAGAGATCTTGGAGAATCTACGTACCCAATGCTTTGAGAGAGAGCTGAGAGAATAGAACAAAAGCTTGAGACAGAGCTGAGAGAATTAGGATTAAAGGGACTAGAGTTGTACTTACATGGATATTGAGAGAGAGCTTGGAGAACGAAAACTTTCAGACAAATTTATGTTGAAGAGAGAGAATGAACTATTTGAGGGTTAAAGGGAAATTCTGAAAATTTTAAGTCGCGGTCAAAAATTTTTAAGTACCGCGTTTTTCAACCACGACGGTCAACACTTATAATGACGTCTAATAATTACTTACAACGGCGGTTATAATAAAGTTACGACGTTGTAAACACTAAAGACGTCGCTAGTTTATAGTGACGTCGTCAACCGAATTCAATTAGTCTTTGTTAATTTAGTTGACCAAAAACAGCGGGAGAAAACCGGCGTCGTTTCAAAAAACCCTAAACCCTAAACCCTAAACCCTAAACCCTAAATTTTAAAATAATTTTTAAAAAATACACAAGTACGAGAAAAATGAACCGAAAATTGCTATGGATTCCTTACAACATTGCCTTCTACAATAGTAGGCTAAAATATGGATTTCATAATTTTGAATTTATGGTCACCAATGGATAACATAAACCTTAGGGTTATGTTATGTAAAGTATAAGGAGTACAATGCTTTGTCTCAAAATTTGTTTGAATTTTGTTACCATTTGAACTTTGAAAACTAAAATTACATTTTTCAGGCCTTAAGGGGCAAGATATTGTCTCAATCAGTGCATAGAATTTGCCGGTATATTTTTCGGATTTTATTTTGTATAGACAAATTAATATTAGTAATTAAATACAATTAAAAATATTTCCAAAATTATATTTTTTAAAGCTTTAGGATAGAGACAATATTCCAATGCTTGGTAGTTTTCAGTATAATTTTTGGATATAGTTATGAATTTAATATGGATTTAAATAAAATATAAAAGTCAATAACAATTAAATTAAAAATGACTTAGCCGACGTTGTATCCCTTTACAACGACTTTAAACATAAAACACCGACGTTGAAACTATATTTAAGAATATACACAGGATGAATTAATTATAAACCGTCGTTGTTATAATATTAAACGTCATTTTAGTGTATGTAACGGACGTTGTTTAAATATATAAAGGCGGATATTTAATAATATCCGCCTTTGTATAGTATTACAACGTCGTTAAGGTATACTAACCGACGTAGTATATGAATACAAATTCATTTATAAAGGATGAATTAATTATAAACCGTCGTTGTTATTAATATTAAACGTCATTTTAGTGTATATAACGGACGTTGTTTACATATATAAAGGCGAATACTTAAGAATATCCGCCTTTGTAAACCATTACGACGTCGATAAGGTTATACTAACCGACGTAGTATATGAATTCATATTCTTTTATGCAGGATGAATTAATTATATACCGTCGTTGTTATGTCTATTACACGTCATTTTGTTGTATATAACTGACGTTTTTTATTTATATAAAGGCGGATATTTAGAAATATCCGCCTTTGTATATTATTAAGACGTCGGTAAGTTTATACTAACGGACGTAGTATATGAGTACAAATTCATTTATAGAGGATGAATTAATTATACACCGTCGTTGTTTTGACTATTACACGTCGTTTTTAAGAATTACCGTCGATGTTATATTTCCATTTACTGCAAGACGACCATTGTGTACACGTATGAGACGTGTCAATTAGAATCAGACGTCGGTGTTTTGGAACTAAACAAATTTTAAAACAAAATTTAATTTTGTTGATTTTTGTTCTCTTGATTACAACAAAATATTTATGTACTTTTTAAATAACCTAAATTAAACATTGTTCATAAATATTTATCTACATCAATTATCCTTCGGTAATTGCTTGTTCACAAATTCTGCCCATTCATGCCTAACTTCGTCAATATCCTTTTGTGTATACTGAACTTTATCTTTTTTCTTGTCAAACTGCAATATAAACCAAAAAACCGACGTGTTAAAAGAATACAAACGACGGTTAAAAAAAAATATGACGTAGTAAAATAAAGAAAGTATATCTAAAATGTTGCGTTTTACCTTCTTCTCGAAATTTAGGTCAGGATCATGAATTATATCTCTCATGAATCGCATCACGTAATAGCCACACTCTACACTTGTTGGTTGTTCAGGAGTGCCGTGTAGATTTTTCCAAATGGCCTGCTGTTTACGTGAATTTTTGTTTATATGAATGTTAAACATTTTAATTGACCTGTTACAAGAAAACAAAGGGTGTTAATGACAAAACAAAAAATTTAAATACAAATAGTAACCGTCGTGGTAAATCAGTCAAAACGACGGAGTTTTTTAAATCAAGACGTTATATTTTGTTTAAAACGGCGGTAAAACCTAACCGTCGTTGTGTAACGTTATAACGTCGGTAAGAGTAAAAACGACGTGGTATTTAAATTAAAACGACGTGGTATTGAAATTAAAACGACGTGGTAGTTAAATTAAAACGACGTGGTAGTTAGTAATATCTTCCCGTCGTTATATTTTATAATAACGTCGGTATTAGTAACAACCGTCGTTTATTTAAATACTTTATAGGAAAAATCATAAATCAGAAGAAATCAACTTACGTATTCACTATATTTTTCATTTCGTCGTCAACCATGCGTTTTGGCAGTGAATTCATGTAATAGGCAGTCTCTGTTAATGGTCTCACAATTACCATCACCCAATGACCCCTGCACATAATGATTCATATTAGAAAGAAAAATATTAGAAGCTCAGGAAAATACTTTAAATGGTACTAACCCTGGATTATAAGGGACCAAGAAAAATTGATTCCCATCTGCTGTATTAAGGCGGTTTGACAGGTTTTTTATTCGCTCTGATATTGATCCAGCTCCAGAGCTCACTAGCCCAGGGTCCACGAGGCCAACAAGGTTTACCATATTTGCCATTTTTAAATAGTCAAATAGGAACCTAAATATGAAAGTCAATTAAATGAGATTTTAATTTAAAAGAAAGGAAAATGTCAAACAAAATGGGATTAGGGAGAATTACCTCATGTATACTGATATCACTGTGGTTCCTATCTCAACCATTGAACCAAACTGCAAAACATCCTCAGTGAAGAGGAAGGTATCATGCTCAATGCCAAACACTTCCTTGGGAATGTGAATTGTTAGAGCATCGTTACCATTAGGCAACAACTTGGTCTGGAAATGTTGGCATAAGGCTAAAAGAGGAGGTGGCATATCTAGCTTTGAGAGATCCTGTTTAAAGAAATTAATAAAGAAATATAAGTTAGTTTGTGTGTGAACTAAAATAAACGACTCTAACTAAACAAAAAAAACAGACGTGGTATATAATATAAACGACGGTTTATAGTTAATACTGACGTTGTATTAATTTATAACGTCGCTATTCTATAGAAAGGTCGTCTAATATAAATACAGTTAATGAAATCATGAAATGGACGACGGTTTATAAAAGCGTCGTGGTATATAACGAAACACGACGTGTCTTGTAAGAAACAGACGTATTTACCGTCGTTATTTTAAATTTTAATGTAGGCTATTAAAAGGAGCGACGTCTTTTTAAAATTTAAAAAGCAGAAATATAAAATAGCAGAGATTTTACCGTGTCCTCTTTCTCTTTTGCAGCAGTATCAGCTTCAGGCTTCGGATCTTCTAATTCCAAAGCTAGGGGTCTGATATTAGTCGCCCCAGAGCAGCTTGCCTTATCAGACATTGGATTTTTTGGGCTTTGATCTTGAGGGGGTAAAACAATTGGAGGAATTGGAGTCCTTGGAGAAATTGGGGTTTGGAGCATCTGGCTGGGATCAAAATTAGGAACTAGTTGACGGATATATGCCAACAAAGTCTCCCTCTCTGCTCTGACTGCTTCCATTATAGTTTCCCTTGACTTCGCCTCAATCCTCAAGGTCTCTTCTCTGACTGCCTCCCTTACACTTTCCTTCAATTTGTCACCAAATTTCACTCTCTGCTGCTTCGGCAAATTGAAGAACTGAGTTGGGGTAACGCCAGCACCAGCTCCTCTGACTCTCCCACCATGCTCCGGGGTTCCCAAAGCCAGAGTCAAGATATCATTGCTCCCGGAGACAGTCAGAGTGCCTTCGGAGACTTGCTTTTGCAAATCATCCTAAAAGAGAGAAAGAGAGATTGTTAGAACCTGAGCAGGGTGTATGACAGATACATATACCGACGTTGTAAATTATAAACAACGACGGTTTTTATTAAATGACAGACGTGGTATTAATTTAAAACGTCTGTATATAAATACCGTCGTTGTTTATACTTTACAACGTCGGTATATAAAAATACGTCGTATATTCAAAATAAAACATATTAACACATAAATAAAAAACCGTCGTAGTATTCAAAGTAAGACGACGTATTATTAAACAAACAGACGTAGATGTACAATTCCATACGGCTGCACAAAATTACCGTCGTTGTATAATCATTCTAACGTCTAGATAAGATAAAACCGTCGTAAGTTTTAATGAAGAAGTGAAAAAACTCGATTGAAATATGCATTCTTTTCCAGAAATTGTGCACCACAAAATTCAGTGAAATAGACAGAGAGAGGGAGAGTGTGTGCGTGAGTAAACTTAAAACAAAAATGCAGTTCATAGAATAATTTAATCCGTCGTATTAATTATATCTAGACGTCTACTTTATTCAAAAACCGACGTCCTATTCACTTTTAAACGTCCGTAAATTAAGCCCGTCGTGGTGTTCACTTTATAACGTCGCTTATGTAAATATAAACGACGTCTATACCAAAATAAAACACTCTGTTTTTCAAATTTAGAACAGAGTTAGTGAGACTTACGATTAGTTTTGCCTTCTCTGCAGCCTTTGGATCAGGGATGTTTCCTGATTTATCTTCTCTTGCTTTCTTCCACAGAACAGCTCGATCGATTTCTTGACCTTCGGGCATGGTTTCTACCAATTGGTCCGTCAAACCAACATACCCTTTTCTAGACAACCTATGGTTGTACTCCAATTTCTCCCTCCTCTCCTTCTGCTCAGCATGCTTAGCTTCAAAATCTGGGGTTAACCTTGAAGCTACGAAGGCATCCCATTGCGATTTATCTATGAACTTATAAAGCAATGGGATTTCTTTTAATTTCTCCTTGTCATGTGCGAATGGAAGGATATATTGCTTAGTTATGTTATACTTGAAATCCTTCCATTTTTTGGCGGCAGACTGCAAGACCAAGTTCTTGTAACTATCCCCAATAACATAGGACATTTGAACAGCTTCCCAAATCTGCTCCTTCACGTCCTTGGGTAATTGTTTCCATTTCTTGTCCACAAGAGGGACTCTGGTGCGTGCCAAAACACCAATGTAAGACTGCATCTCAACAGCAGCCTCGCCATGTGGTTTGCCATCTTTATTGAACTCAACCACAGGCTTAACCTTCTCAATTTTCCTCTTCACAACACGGCTCATTGTGCTGATACCGCGGCCAGATTTTGGCTCCTCAACAAATGTGGCTGTGCTCGAGTCTTTCTCTGAGGTTGAGGAATATCTCATCCTCTTCGAGGGTTTGCTTTGAGTTGATTTTTCAAGTTCCACTGAACCTGTTTTGGGTTCATCCCCTTGTGCCATTGAACCTGCTGTGGCCTTTGACGCTTCAGCTTCCTTCTTTTGAGATTTCGAAACCATTTTTGATTAATCTGCCAGAAAAACAACGTCGGTTATTAAAAATACACGACGTAATAATACAAAACAACGACGGTAACACTAAAAAAGTGACGTCCTATTAAAAGATCTCTTAGATCATGAATTAAAATAAGACGACGGTTTTTTATATTCCATGACGTAAATGTTAATAAACTACGTCGGTTATTAACAATAACCGACGTGGTTTAAAAACGAGTGCTCTTCTCACACTAGACGACGGTTTTATCTTGTTTCCGACGTATTAATTGTCACACCATGACGGTTTTTAGCCACCGTCGTGCAGTTTGCATTACGGCCGTCGTGGTCTGTCCATTCCATCGTCGAAAACAAGACAGAACTGTCGTCTCTTGGCGTCGTGAGAGTATCTACTTATGTATTTAATCAAAACCAGTGAAAGATTTCTTCAATTTGACAAAATCTTGTTTCCAGACAACTACGGCATGCAAATGAAAAGTTAAAAAAGGGAAGAGAGTGAGAAAAAACCTGGAATAACACCGGCGTGCAAAGAAATGTTTCCTTCCGACGAAGACGAAGACCAAAATGGTGATTTGGACGATGAAGACGATGATTCAGACGATGATGCTAGGTCAGGTAACAAAAATGGTGATTTGGGAAATGAGAGGGAAACTAAGATACTTTATCGGGAAGTGAAAACCGTAAAATATTAGGTCAGGTGACGAAAAGTTTATATATTTTCCCAGAGTTCAATACAACGACGTTGTTATTAAAAAACCGCCGTATTATTTAGTTATAACGACGGTAGATAATTCATAAATGACGTGGTTATCACAACAGCCAAAAGACTTTTGAAATTCCGATGTGGTTATGACGGCGCTTTTTTTCTCTAAACTGACGTTGTAATTGTAATTTCAACGACTGTGTGTTTTAATAAACCGACGTGGTTACTTTGCGGTTCTGAAAACGACGTCGTTCTCTTTTTAATACGCGCCAAATGACTTTTGGATTTCCGACGTGGTTATGACGGCGCTTTGTTTCTCTAAACTGACGTTGTACGTATAAATTCAACGACTGTTTATTTTAATAAACCGACGTGGTTATTTTGGTTATGTTTCCTTTTTTAATACTCGCCAAATGACTTTTGGATTTCCGATGTAGTTATCTTTTTAATACGCGCGAAATGACTTTTGGATTTCCGATGTAGTTATATCTAAACTGACGTTGATTTGTCAAATATGACGTCGCTATGTATATTAGAACTGACGTTGATATTTACTCCATTTTGTTTAAATATGATTTTTTTACGCGTTTTTTAACTCTCAGTTTTCAATTAGGGTTGCAGAATGATTCCTCACAAGAAATTGTCTTTCTGAAAGCAAATCCGTTTGCAGAATGATTCCTCACAAGACCAAGCATGGGTTTGCTACATCCTCCTGTGTAGCAAGGGTGAAACCAGCTTGAGAACCCGCATGGGTGTTCCTGATGCTCGCAGGGACGGACTCAGGTGGTGGCTGTAGCTGGGAGTGGGCTTGAGGTTCAGAATGAGTAGGTGGTGTCTATTCATTCTGAACCTCAAGCCCACTCCCAGCTTCACCCCAAAGGCACAACCCACGACAGGTTCTAAGGCTGGTTCCACCTTGCTACACAGGAGTTTTGAAGTTGATCACTGTGGAAAAGGGGACTACAATGTAACCAGGAATCGAGGAGTGAGGGTTCACACTTTGTTGATTTTGATTTTGATTTTGATTTTGATTTTCAGGAATCGAGGCTGTGCAGGAGCTTGAGAACAAGAGGAAGGAGAGGGCCCAGCTTGCATATGAGAGGAAGAAACAGTTGAACATATATTTGCCACGATGTATTTGCCAAATTTGTGTTCATATATTGTGTAAATATTTAACACGAAGAGATTTGCATTTTAAGATGAAAATGTTGTTGAGGATTGAGAATTAAATTTTGTTTTGTGTTAAGAAAGATATTACCAAAATAAAAGAAAAATTAATTAATTTTAAAAAGCTATAAACATAAGACGGCGGTTTAAAGAGAGGGCAGACGTATAAATTGAAAAAATACGACGGTAATTTGAACTTAAGACGTGGTAAATAAAAACGACACTAGTGTTGTAGATACCGTCGTAGTATACTCCAAAATAATAAGTCGGCGGTTTAAAGAGAATGCACCGTCGTAGTATACAGACGTTGATTCCACTATATTATACGACGTGGATTAAGAACAGTTGGTCGTGTTTAGTTAGGAGTTAACACGGCAGGTTTTTTGGTGTACTGTCGTCTTTATTTTCTACGTCAGTGTATTCATACCTGCTGTCGTTGTTTTTTGGTCAGATTTTAACACTGAAGAAATCATTTTTTAAAAACGACGGTTTTTTATTTGTACGCGTCGTCTTTTAAAAATATTGAACAGTAAATCACTTATCAACGACGGTTTTGTTTTATACTGTCGTCGATTTAAATAAAACGACGGTTTTATGTTATGCCGTCGCCTTTTTCTGGTCGTCTTTTTCCATTTTTGTAGTAGTGTCATAATAAGGTGGGAGGAGTCAGTTGGTGAGTTTGGAGTGAATTCCAATGGCTAGAACTAAGCAAAACACCAACCACTCCATGTAAGGAACGAACTGGGTGCGAACTTGAATTGTCCAATTTCTTACACCTATTGATTTCGGATCGATTCCAAAACTTGGGCAACATCATAATAAGGTGGGAGGAGTCATTTATTGTGTCTGGAGTGAAATCCAATTGCTAGAACTAAGCAAAACACCAACCACTCCTTGTAAGGAACGAACTGGGTGCGAACTTGAATTGTCCAATTTCTTACACCTCTTGATTTCGGAACGATTCCAAAACTTGGGCAACAACATAATAAGGTGGGAGGAGTCATTTGGTGAGTTTGGAGTGAAATCCAATTGCTAGAACTAAGCAAAACACCAACCACTCCATGTAAAGAACGAACTGGGTGCGAACTTGAATTGTCCAATTTCTTACACCTATTGATTTCGGATCGATTCCAAAACTTGGGCAACAACATAATAAGTTGGGAGGAGTCATTTGGTGAGTTTGGAGTGAAATCCAATAGCTAGAACTAAGCAAAACACCAACCACTCCATGTAAGGAACGAACTGGGTGCGAACTTGAATTGTCCAATTTCTTACACCTATTAATTTCGGATCGATTCCAAAACTTGGGCAACATCATAATAAGGTGGGAGGAGTCATTTGGTGAGTTTGGAGTGAAATCCAATAGCTAGAACTAAGCAAAACACCAACCACTCCATGTAAGGAAAGAACTGGGTGCGAAATTGAATTGTCCAATTTCTTACACCTATTGATTTCGGATCGATTCCAAAACTTGGGCAACATCATAATAAGGTGGGAGGAGTCATTTATTGTGTTTGGAGTGAAATCCAATAGCAAGAACTAAGCAAAACACCAACCACTCTTTGTATGGAACGAACTGGGTGCGAACTTGAATTGTCCAATTTCTTACACCTCTTGATTTCGGATCGATTCCAAAACTTGGGCAACAACATAATAAGGTGGGAGGAGTCATTTGGTGAGTTTGGAGTGAAATCCAATCGCTAGAACTATTGAAAACACCAACCACTCCATGTAAGGAACGAACTAGGGGCGAACTTCAATTGTGCAATTTCTTACACCTATTGATTTCGGATCGATTCCAAAACTTGGGCAACATCATAATAAGGGGGGAGGAGTCATTTGGTGAGTTTGGAGTGAAATCCAATAGCTAGAACTAAGCAAAACACCAACCACTCCATGTAAGGAACGAACTGGGTGCGAACTTGAATTGTCCAATTTCTTACACCTATTGATTTCGGATCGATTCCAAAACTTGGGAAACATCATAATAAGGTGGGAGGAGTCATTTGGTGAGTTTGGAGTGAAATCCAATCGCTAGAACTATTGAAAACACCAACCACTCCATGTAAGGAACGAACAGGGTGCGAACTTGAATTGTCCAATTTCTTACACCTATTGATTTCGGATCGATTCCAAAACTTGGGCAACATCATAATAAGGGGGGAGGAGTCTTTTGGTGAGTTTGGAGTGAAATCCAATAGCTAGAACTATGCAAAACACCAACCACTCCATGTAAGGAACGAACTGGGTGCGAACATGAATTGTCCAATTTCTTGCACGTATTGATTTTGGATCGATTCCAAAACTTGGGCAACATCATAATAAGGTGGAAGGAGTCATTTGGTGAGTTTGGAGTGAAATCCAATCGCTAGAACTATTGAAAACACCAACCACTCCATGTAAGGAACGAACTGGGTGCGAACTTGAATTGTCCAATTTCTTACACCTATTGCTTTCGGATCGATTCCAAAACTTGGGCAACATCATAATAAGGTTTGAGGAGTCATTTGGTGAGTTTGGAGTGAAATCCAATAGCTAGAACTAACCAAAAAACCAACCACTCAATGTAAGGAACGAACAGGGTGCGAACTTGAATTGTCCAATTTCTTACACCTATTGATTTCGGATCGATTCCAAAACTTGGGCAACATCTTAATAAGGTGGGAGGAGTCATTTGGTGAGTTTGGAGTGAAATCCAATAGCAAGAACTAAGCAAAACACCAACCACTCCATGTAAGGAACGAACTGGGTGCGAACTTGAATTGTCCAATTTCTTACACCTATTGATTTCGGATCGATTCCAAAACTTGGGCAACATCATAATAAGGTGGGAGGAGTCATTTGGTGAGTTTGGAGTGAAATCCAATAGCTAGAACTAAGCAAAACATCAACCACTCCATGTAAGGAACGAACTGGGTGCGAACTTGAACTATTGAAAACACCTACCACTCCATGT
Organism: Prunus yedoensis; assembly: GCA_005406145.1. Taxonomy (NCBI): domain Eukaryota; kingdom Viridiplantae; phylum Streptophyta; class Magnoliopsida; order Rosales; family Rosaceae; genus Prunus; species Prunus yedoensis. Next base: position 35,257 of record BJCG01002790.1, read on the forward strand.
AAGGAACGAACAAGGTGCGAACTTGACTTGTCCAGTTTCTTACACCTATTGATTTCGGATCGATTCCAAAACTTGGGCAACATCTTAATAAGGTGGGAGGAGTCATTTGGTGAGTTTGGAGTGAAATCCAATTGCTAGAACTAAGCAAAACACCAACCACTACATGTAAGGATCGAACTGGGTGCGAACTTGAATTGTCCAATTTCTTACACTATTGATTTCGGATCGATTCCAAAACTTGGGCAACATCATAATAAGGTGGAAAGAGTCATTTGGTGAGTTTGGAGTGAAATCCAATCGCTAGAACTACTGAAAACACCAACCACTCCATCTAAGGAACAAACAGGGTGCGAACTTGAATTGTCCAATTTCTTACACCTATTGATTTCGGATCGATTCCAAAACTTGGGCAACATCATAATAAGGTGGGAGGAGTCATTTGGTGAGTTTGGAGTGAAATCCAATAGCTAGAACTAAGCAAAACACCAACCACTCCATGTAAGGAACGAACTGTGTGCGAACTTGAATTGTCCAATTTCTTACACCTATTGATTTCGGATCGATTCCAAAACTTGGGCAACTTCATAATAAGGTGGAAGGAGTCATTTGGTGAGTTTGGAGTGAAATCCAATCGCTAGAACTACTGAAAACACCAACCACTCCATGTAAGGAACGAACAGGGTGCGAACTTGAATTGTCCAATTTCGTACACCTATTGATTTCGGATCGATTCCAAAACTTGGGCAACATCATAATAAGGTGGAAGGAGTCATTTGGTGAGTTTGGAGTGAAATCCAACAGCTAGAACTACTGAAAACACCAACCACTCCATGTAATGAACGAACAGAGTGCGAACTTGAATTGTCCAATTTCTTACACCTATTGATTTCGGATCGATTCCAAAACTTGGGCAGCATCATAAAAAGTTGGGAGGAGTCATTTGGTGAGTTTGGAGTGAAATCCAATAGCTAGAACTAGGCAAAACACCAACCACTCCATGTAAGGAACGAACTGGGTGCGAACTTGAATTGTCCAATTTCTTACACCTATTGATTTCGGATCGATTCCAAAACTTGGGCAACATCATAATAAGGTGGAAGGAGTCATTTGGTGAGTTTGGAGTGAAATCCAATCGCTAGAACTATTGAAAACACCAACCACTCCATGTAAAGAACGAACAGGGTGCGAAACTGAATTGTCCAATTTCTTTCACCTATTGATTTCGGATCGATTCCAAAACCTGGGCAACATCATAATGAGGTGGGAGGAGTCATTTGGTGAGTTTGGAGTGAAATCCAATACCTAGAACTAAGAAAAACACCAACCACTCCATGTATGGAACGAACAGGGTGCGAACTTGAATTGTCCAATTTCTTACACCTATTGATTTCGGATCGATTCCAAAACTTGGGCAACATCATAATAAGGTGGAAGGAGTCATTTGGTGAGTTTGGAGTGAAATCCAATCGCTAGAACTTTTGAAAACACCAATCACTCCATGTAAGGAACGAACAGGGTGCGAAACTGAATTGTCCAATTTCTTTCACCTATTGATTTCGGATCGATTCCAAAACTTGGGCAACATCATAATAAGGTGGAAGGAGTCATATGGTGAGTTTGGAGTGAAATCCAATCGCTAGAACTGCTGAAAACACCAACCACTCCATGTAATGAACGAACAGAGTGCGAACTTGAATTGTCCAATTTCTTACACCTATTGATTTCGGATCGATTCCAAAACTTGGGCAACATCATAATAAGGTGGAAGGAGTCATTTGGTGAGTTTGGAGTGAAATCCAATAGCTAGAACTATTGAAAACACCAACCACTCCATGTAAGGAACGAACACGGTGCGAACTTGAATTGTCCAATTTCTTTCTCCTATTGATTTCGGATCGATTCCAAAACTTGGGCATCATCATAATGAGGTGGGAGGAGTCATTTGCTTAGTTTGGAGTGAAATCCAATACCTAGAACTAAGCAAAACACCAACCACTCCATATAAGGAACGAACAGGGCGCGAACTTGAATTATCCAATTTCTTACACCTATTGATTTCGGATCGATTCCAAAACTTGGGCAACATCATAATAAGGTGGAAGGAGTCATTTGGTGAGTTTGGAGTGAAATCCAAAAGCTAGAACTATTGAAAACACCAACCACTCCATGTATGGAACGAACTGGGTGCGAACTTGAATTGTCCAATTTCTTACACCTATTGATTTCGGATCGATTCCAAACCTTGGACAACATCATAATAAGGTGGGAGGAGTCATTTGGTGAGTTTGGAGTGAAATCCAATAGCTAGAACTAAGCAAAACACCAACCACTCCATGTAAGGAACGAACTGGGTGCGAACTTGAATTGTCCAATTTCTTACACCTATTGATTTCGGATCGATTCCAAAACTTGGGCAACATCATAATAAGGTGGAAGGAGTCATTTGGTGAGTTTGGAGTGAAATCTAATAGCTAGAACTATTGAAAACACCAACCACTCCATATATGGAACGAACTGGGTGCGAACTTGAATTGTCCAATTTCTTACACCTATTGATTTCGGATCGATTCCAAAACTTAGGCAACATCATAATAAGGTGGGAGGAGTCAGTTGGTGAGTTTGGAGTGAAATCCAATTGCTAGAACTAAGCACAACACCAACCACTCCATGTAAGGAACGAACAGGGTGCGAACTTGAATTGTCCAATTTCTTTCACCTATGGATTTCGGATGGATTCGAAAACTTGGGCAACATCATAATGAGGTGGGAGGAGTCATTTGCTTAGTTTGGAGTGAAATCCAATACCTAGAACTAAGCAAAACACCAACCACTCCATGTAAGGAACGAACTGGGTGCGAACATGAATTGTCCAATTTCTTACACCTACTGATTTCGGATCGATTCCAAAACTTGGGTAACATCATAATATGGTGGAAGGAGTCATTTGGTGAGTTTGGAGTGAAATCCAATAGCTAGAACTATTGAAAACACCAACCACTCCATGTATGGAACGAACTGGGTGCGAACTTGAATTGTCCAATTTCTTACACCTATTGATTTCGGATCGATTCCAAACCTTGGACAACATCATAATAAGGTGGGAGGAGTGATTTGGTGAGTTTGGAGTGAAATCCAATAGCTAGAACTAAGCAAAACACCAACCACTCCATGTAAGGAACGAACTGGGTGCGAACTTGAATTGTCCAATTTCTTTCACCTATTGATTTCGGATCGATTCCAAAACTTGGGCAACATCAAAATGAGGTGGGAGGAGTCATATGCTTAGTTTGGAGTGAAATCCAATAGCTAGAACTAAGCAAAACACCAACCACTCCATGTAAGGAACGAACTGGGTGCGAACTTGAATTGTCCAATTTCTTACACCTATTGATTTCGGATCGATTCCAAAACTTGGGCAACATCATAATAAGGTGGGAGGAGTCATTTATTGTGTTTGGAGTGCAATCCAATAGCTAGAACTAAGGAAAACACCAACCACTCCACGTAAGGAACGAACAGGGTGCGAACTTGAATTGTCCAATTTCTTACACCTATTGATTTCGGATCGATTCCGAAACTTGGGCAACATCATTATAAGGTGGGAGGAGTCATTTAGTGATTTTGGAGTGAAATCCAATAGCTAGAACTAAGCAAAACACCAACCACTCCTTGTAAGGAACGAACTGGGTGCGAACTTGAATTGTCCAATTTCTTACACCTATTGATTTCGGATAGATTCCAAAACTTAGGCAACATCATAATAAGGTGGGAGGAGTCTTTTATTGTGTTTGGAGTGAAAGCCAATAGCTAGAAGTAAGCAAAACACCAACCACTCCATGTAAGGAACGAACTGGGTGCGAACTTGAATTGTCCAATTTCTTACACCTATTGATTTCGGATCGATTCCAAAACTTGGGCAACATCATAATAACGTGGGAGGAGTCATTTATTGTGTTTGGAGTGCAATCCAATAGCTAGAACTAAGCAAAACACCAACCACTCCATGTAAGGAACGAACAGGGTGCGAACTTGAATTGTCCAATTTCTTACACCTATTGATTACGGATCGATTGCAAAACTTGGGCAACATCATAATAAGGTGGGAGGAGTCATTTATTGTGTTTGGAGTGCAATCCAATAGCTAGAACTAAGCAAAACACCAACCACTCCATGTAAGGAACGAACTTGGTGGGAACTTGAATTGTCCAATTTCTTGCACCTATTGATTTCGGATCAATTCCAAAACTTGGGCAACATCATCATAAGGTGCTAGGAGTCATTTGGTGAGTTTGGAGTGAAATCCAATAGCTAGAACTAAGCAAAACACCAACCACTCCATGTAAGCAACGAACTGGGGGCGAACTTGAATTGTCCAATTTCTTACACCTATTGATTTCGGATCGATTCCAAAACTTGGCCAACATCATAATAAGGTGGGAGGAGTCATTTGGTGAGTTTGGAGTGAAATCCAATTGCTAGAACTAAGCAAAACACCAACCACTCCATGTAAGGAATGAACTGGGTGCGAACTGGAATTTTTCAATTTCTTACACCTATTGATTTCGGATCGATTCCAAAACTTGGGCAACATCATAATAAGGTGGGAGGAGTCTTTTATTGTGTTCGGAGTGAAATCCAATAGCTAGAACTAAGCAAAACACCAACCACTCCATGTAAGGAACGAACTGGGTGCGGACTTGAATTGTCCAATTTCTTACACCTATTGATTTCGGATCGATTCCAAAACTTGGGCAACATCATAATGAGGTGGGAGGAGTCATTTGCTTAGTTTGGAGTGAAATCCAATACCTAGAACTAAGCAAAACACCAACCACTCCATGTAAGGAACGAACTGGGTGCGAACATGAATTGTCCAATTTCTTACACCTACTGATTTCGGATCGATTCCAAAACTTGGGTAACATCATAATATGGTGGAAGGAGTCATTTGGTGAGTTTGGAGTGAAATCCAATAGCTAGAACTATTGAAAACACCAACCACTCCATGTATGGAACGAACTGGGTGCGAACTTGAATTGTCCAATTTCTTACACCTATTGATTTCGGATCGATTCCAAACCTTGGACAACATCATAATAAGGTGGGAGGAGTGATTTGGTGAGTTTGGAGTGAAATCCAATAGCTAGAACTAAGCAAAACACCAACCACTCCATGTAAGGAACGAACTGGGTGCGAACTTGAATTGTCCAATTTCTTTCACCTATTGATTTCGGATCGATTCCAAAACTTGGGCAACATCAAAATGAGGTGGGAGGAGTCATATGCTTAGTTTGGAGTGAAATCCAATAGCTAGAACTAAGCAAAACACCAACCACTCCATGTAAGGAACGAACTGGGTGCGAACTTGAATTGTCCAATTTCTTACACCTATTGATTTCGGATCGATTCCAAAACTTGGGCAACATCATAATAAGGTGGGAGGAGTCATTTATTGTGTTTGGAGTGCAATCCAATAGCTAGAACTAAGGAAAACACCAACCACTCCACGTAAGGAACGAACAGGGTGCGAACTTGAATTGTCCAATTTCTTACACCTATTGATTTCGGATCGATTCCGAAACTTGGGCAACATCATTATAAGGTGGGAGGAGTCATTTAGTGATTTTGGAGTGAAATCCAATAGCTAGAACTAAGCAAAACACCAACCACTCCTTGTAAGGAACGAACTGGGTGCGAACTTGAATTGTCCAATTTCTTACACCTATTGATTTCGGATAGATTCCAAAACTTAGGCAACATCATAATAAGGTGGGAGGAGTCTTTTATTGTGTTTGGAGTGAAAGCCAATAGCTAGAAGTAAGCAAAACACCAACCACTCCATGTAAGGAACGAACTGGGTGCGAACTTGAATTGTCCAATTTCTTACACCTATTGATTTCGGATCGATTCCAAAACTTGGGCAACATCATAATAACGTGGGAGGAGTCATTTATTGTGTTTGGAGTGCAATCCAATAGCTAGAACTAAGCAAAACACCAACCACTCCATGTAAGGAACGAACAGGGTGCGAACTTGAATTGTCCAATTTCTTACACCTATTGATTACGGATCGATTGCAAAACTTGGGCAACATCATAATAAGGTGGGAGGAGTCATTTATTGTGTTTGGAGTGCAATCCAATAGCTAGAACTAAGCAAAACACCAACCACTCCATGTAAGGAACGAACTTGGTGGGAACTTGAATTGTCCAATTTCTTGCACCTATTGATTTCGGATCAATTCCAAAACTTGGGCAACATCATCATAAGGTGCTAGGAGTCATTTGGTGAGTTTGGAGTGAAATCCAATAGCTAGAACTAAGCAAAACACCAACCACTCCATGTAAGCAACGAACTGGGGGCGAACTTGAATTGTCCAATTTCTTACACCTATTGATTTCGGATCGATTCCAAAACTTGGCCAACATCATAATAAGGTGGGAGGAGTCATTTGGTGAGTTTGGAGTGAAATCCAATTGCTAGAACTAAGCAAAACACCAACCACTCCATGTAAGGAATGAACTGGGTGCGAACTGGAATTTTTCAATTTCTTACACCTATTGATTTCGGATCGATTCCAAAACTTGGGCAACATCATAATAAGGTGGGAGGAGTCTTTTATTGTGTTCGGAGTGAAATCCAATAGCTAGAACTAAGCAAAACACCAACCACTCCATGTAAGGAACGAACTGGGTGCGGACTTGAATTGTCCAATTTCTTACACCTATTGATTTCGGATCGATTCCAAAACTTGGGCAACATCATAATAAGGTGGGAGGAGTCATTTGGTGAGTTTGGAGTGAAATCCAATCGCTAGAACTATTGAAAACACCAACCACTCCATGTAAGGAACGAACAGGGTGCGAACTTGAATTGTCCAATTTCTTACACCTATTGATTTCGGATCGATTCCAAAACTTGGGCAACATCATAATAACGTTGGAGGAGTCATTTATTGTGTTTGGAGTGCAATCCAATAGCTAGAACTAAGCAAAACACCAACCACTCCATGCAAGGAACGAACAGGGTGCGAACTTGAATTGTCCAATTTCTTACACCTATTGATTTCGGATCGATTCCAAAACTTGGGCAACATCATAATAAGGTGGAAGGAGTCATTTGGAGAGTTTGGAGTGAAATCCAATCGCTAGAACTATTGAAAACACCAACCACTCCATGTAAGGAACAAATAGGGTGCGAACTTGAATTGTCCAATTTCTTACACCTATTGATTTCGGATCGATTCCAAAACTTGGGCAACATCATAATAAGGTGGGAGGAGTCTTTTATTGTGTTCGGAGTGAAATCCAATAGTTAGAACTAAGCAAAACACCAACCACTCCATCTAAGGAACGAACTGGGTGCGAACTTGAATTGTCCAATTTCTTACACCTATTGATTTCGGATCGATTCCAAAACTTGGGCAACATCATAATAAGGTGGGAGGAGTCATTTATTGTGTTTGGAGTGCAATCCAATAGCTAGAACTAAGCAAAACACCAACCACTCCATGTAAGGAACGAACTGGGTGCGAACTTGAATTGTCCAATTTCTTACACCTATTGATTTCGGATCGATTCCAAAACTTGGGCAACATCATAATAAGGTGGGAGGAGTCATTTATTGTGTTTGGAGTGCAATCCAATAGCTACAACTAAGCAAAACACCAACCACTCCATGCAAGGAACGAACAGGGTGCGAACATGAATTGTCCAATTTCTTACACCTATTGAATTCGGATCGATTCCAAAACTTGGGCAACATCATAATAAGGTGGGAGTGGTCATTTGGTGAGTTTGGAGTGAAATCCAATCGCTAGAACTATTGAAAACACCAACCACTCCATGTAAGGAACGAACAGGGTGCGAACTTGAATTGTCCAATTTCTTACACCTATTGATTTCGGATCGATTCCAAAACTTGGGCAACATCATAATAACGTGGGAGGAGTCATTTATTGTGTTTGGAGTGCAATCCAATAGCTACAACTAAGCAAAACACCAACCACTCCATGCAAGGAACGAACAGGGTGCGAACTTGAATTGTCCAATTTCTTACACCTATTGAATTCGGATCGATTCCAAAACTTGGGCAACATCATAATAAGGTGGGAGTAGTCATTTGGGGAGTTTGGAGTGAAATCCAATCGCTCTAACTATTGAAAACACCAACCACTCCACGTAAGGAACGAACAAGGTGCGAACTTGAATTGTCCAATTTCTTACACCTGTTGATTTCAGATCGATTCCAAAACTTGGGCAACATCATAATAAGGTGGGAGGAGTCATCTATTGTGTTTGGAGTGCAATCCAATAGCTAGAACTAAGCAAAACACCAACCACTCCATGTAAGGAACGAACTGGGTGCGAACTTGAATTGTCCAATTTCTTACACCTATTGAATTCGGATCGATTCCAAAACTTGGGCAACATCATAATAAGGTGGGAGGAGTCATTTGGGGAGTTTGGAGTGAAATCCAATCGCTAGAACTATTGAAAACACCAACCACTCCATGTAAGGAACGAAAAGGGTGCGAACTTGAATTGTCCAATTTCTTACACCTGTTGATTTCGGATCAATTCCGAAACTTGGGCAACATCATAATAAGGTGGGAGGAGTCATTTATTGTGTTTGGAGTGCAATCCAATAGCTAGAACTAAGCAAAACACCAACCACTCCATGTAAGGAACGAACTGGGTGCGAACTTGAATTGTCCAACTTCTTACACCTATTGATTTCGGATCGATTCCGAAACTTGGGCAACATCATTATGTGGTGGGAGGAGTCATTTGGTGAGTTTGGAGTGAAATCCAATCGCTAGAACTATTGAATACACCAACCACTAAATGTAAGGAACAAACAGGATGCGAACTTGAATTGTCCAATTTCTTACACCTATTGATTTCGGATCGATTCCAAAACTTGGGCAACATCATAACAAGGTGGGAGGAGTCATTTGGTGAGTTTGGAGTGAAATCCAATTGCTAGAACTAAGCAAAACACCAACCACTCCATGTAAGGAATGAACTGGGTGCGAACTTGAATTTTTCAATTTCTTACACCTATTGTTTTCGGATCGATTCCAAAACTTGGGCAATATCATAATAAGGTGGGAGGAGTCTTTTATTGTGTTCGGAGTGAAATCCAATAGCTAGAACTAAGCAAAACACCAACCACTCCATGTAAGAAACGAACTGGGTGCGAACTTGAATTGTCCAATTTCTTACACCTATTGATTTCGGATCGATTCCAAAACTTGGGCAACATCATAATAAGGTGGAACGAGTCAATTGGACAGTTTGGAGTGAAATCCAATCGCTAGAACTATTGAAAATACCAACCACTCCATGTAAGGAACAAACAGGGTGCGAAGTTGAATTGTCCAATTTCTTACACCTATTGATTTCGGATCGATTCCAAAACTTGGGCAACATCATAATAAGTTGGGAGGAGTCTTTTATTGTGTTCGGAGTGAAATCCAATAGCTAGAACTAAGCAAAACACCAACCACTCCATCTAAGTAACGAACTGGGTGCGAACTTGAATTGTCCAATTTCTTACACCTATTGATTTCGGATCGATTCCAAAACTTGGGCAAAATCATAATAAGGTGGGAGGAGTCATTTATTGTGTTTGGAGTGCAATCCAATAGCTAGAACTAAGCAAAACACCAACCACTCCATGTAAGGAACGAACTGGGTGCGAACTTGAATTGTCCAATTTCTACACCTATTGATTTCGGATCAATTCCGAAACTTGGGCAACATCATTATATGGTGGGAGGAGTCATTTGGTGAGTTTGGAGTGAAATCCAATCGCTAGAACTATTGAAAACACCAACCACTCCATGTAAGGAACAAACAGGATGCGAACTTGAATTGTCCAATTTCTTACACCTAATGATTTCGGATCGATTCCAAAACTTGGGCAACATCATAACAAGGTGGGAGGAGTCATTTGGTGAGTTCGGAGTGAAATCCAATTGCTAGAACTAAGCAAAACACCAACCACTCCATGTAAGGAATGAACTGGGTGCGAACTTGAATTTTTCAATTTCTTACACCTATTGATTTCGGATCGATTCCAAAACTAGGGCAACATCATAATAAGGTGGGAGGCGTCATTTGGTGATTTTGGAGTGAAATCCAATCGCTAGAACTGTTGAAAACACCAACCACTCCATGTAAGGAACGAACAGGGTGCGAACTTGAATTGACCAATTTCTTACACCTATTGATTTCGGATCGATTCCAAAAGTTGGGCAACATCATAATACTTTGGGAGGAGTCTTTTATTGTGTTTGGAGTGAAATCCAATAGCTAGAACTAAGCAAAACACCAACCACTCCATGTAAGGAACGAACTGGGTGCGAACTTGAATTGTCCAATTTCTTACACCTATTGATTTCGGATCGATTCCAAAACTTGGGCAACATCATAATAAGGTGGGAGGAGTCATTTATTGTGTTTGGAGTGCAATCCAATAGCTAGAACTAAGGAAAACACCAACCACTCCACGTAAGGAACGAACAGGGTGCGAACTTGAATTGTCCAATTTCTTACACCTATTGATTTCGGATCGATTCCGAAACTTGGGCAACATCATTATAAGGTGGGAGGAGTCATTTGGTGATTTTGGAGTGAAATCCAATAGCTAGAACTAAGCAAAACACCAACCACTCCTTGTAAGGAACGAACTGGGTGCGAACTTGAATTGTCCAATTTCTTACACCTATTGATTTCGGATAGATTCCAAAACTTAGGCAACATCATAATAAGGTGGGAGGAGTCTTTTATTGTGTTTGGAGTGAAAGCCAATAGCTAGAAGTAAGCAAAACACCAACCACTCCATGTAAGGAACGAACTGGGTGCGAACTTGAATTGTCCAATTTCTTACACCTATTGATTTCGGATCGATTCCAAAACTTGGGCAACATCATAATAACGTGGGAGGAGTCATTTATTGTGTTTGGAGTGCAATCCAATAGCTAGAACTAAGCAAAACACCAACCACTCCATGTAAGGAACGAACAGGGTGCGAACTTGAATTGTCCAATTTCTTACACCTATTGATTACGGATCGATTGCAAAACTTGGGCAACATCATAATAAGGTGGGAGGAGTCATTTATTGTGTTTGGAGTGCAATCCAATAGCTAGAACTAAGCAAAACACCAACCACTCCATGTAAGGAACGAACTTGGTGGGAACTTGAATTGTCCAATTTCTTGCACCTATTGATTTCGGATCAATTCCAAAACTTGGGCAACATCATCATAAGGTGCTAGGAGTCATTTGGTGAGTTTGGAGTGAAATCCAATAGCTAGAACTAAGCAAAACACCAACCACTCCATGTAAGCAACGAACTGGGGGCGAACTTGAATTGTCCAATTTCTTACACCTATTGATTTCGGATCGATTCCAAAACTTGGCCAACATCATAATAAGGTGGGAGGAGTCATTTGGTGAGTTTGGAGTGAAATCCAATTGCTAGAACTAAGCAAAACACCAACCACTCCATGTAAGGAATGAACTGGGTGCGAACTGGAATTTTTCAATTTCTTACACCTATTGATTTCGGATCGATTCCAAAACTTGGGCAACATCATAATAAGGTGGGAGGAGTCTTTTATTGTGTTCGGAGTGAAATCCAATAGCTAGAACTAAGCAAAACACCAACCACTCCATGTAAGGAACGAACTGGGTGCGGACTTGAATTGTCCAATTTCTTACACCTATTGATTTCGGATCGATTCCAAAACTTGGGCAACATCATAATAAGGTGGGAGGAGTCATTTGGTGAGTTTGGAGTGAAATCCAATCGCTAGAACTATTGAAAACACCAACCACTCCATGTAAGGAACGAACAGGGTGCGAACTTGAATTGTCCAATTTCTTACACCTATTGATTTCGGATCGATTCCAAAACTTGGGCAACATCATAATAACGTTGGAGGAGTCATTTATTGTGTTTGGAGTGCAATCCAATAGCTAGAACTAAGCAAAACACCAACCACTCCATGCAAGGAACGAACAGGGTGCGAACTTGAATTGTCCAATTTCTTACACCTATTGATTTCGGATCGATTCCAAAACTTGGGCAACATCATAATAAGGTGGAAGGAGTCATTTGGAGAGTTTGGAGTGAAATCCAATTGCTAGAACTAAGCAAAACACCAACCACTCCATGTAAGGAATGAACTGGGTGCGAACTTGAATTTTTCAATTTCTTACACCTATTGTTTTCGGATCGATTCCAAAACTTGGGCAATATCATAATAAGGTGGGAGGAGTCTTTTATTGTGTTCGGAGTGAAATCCAATAGCTAGAACTAAGCAAAACACCAACCACTCCATGTAAGAAACGAACTGGGTGCGAACTTGAATTGTCCAATTTCTTACACCTATTGATTTCGGATCGATTCCAAAACTTGGGCAACATCATAATAAGGTGGAACGAGTCAATTGGACAGTTTGGAGTGAAATCCAATCGCTAGAACTATTGAAAATACCAACCACTCCATGTAAGGAACAAACAGGGTGCGAAGTTGAATTGTCCAATTTCTTACACCTATTGATTTCGGATCGATTCCAAAACTTGGGCAACATCATAATAAGTTGGGAGGAGTCTTTTATTGTGTTCGGAGTGAAATCCAATAGCTAGAACTAAGCAAAACACCAACCACTCCATCTAAGTAACGAACTGGGTGCGAACTTGAATTGTCCAATTTCTTACACCTATTGATTTCGGATCGATTCCAAAACTTGGGCAAAATCATAATAAGGTGGGAGGAGTCATTTATTGTGTTTGGAGTGCAATCCAATAGCTAGAACTAAGCAAAACACCAACCACTCCATGTAAGGAACGAACTGGGTGCGAACTTGAATTGTCCAATTTCTACACCTATTGATTTCGGATCAATTCCGAAACTTGGGCAACATCATTATATGGTGGGAGGAGTCATTTGGTGAGTTTGGAGTGAAATCCAATCGCTAGAACTATTGAAAACACCAACCACTCCATGTAAGGAACAAACAGGATGCGAACTTGAATTGTCCAATTTCTTACACCTAATGATTTCGGATCGATTCCAAAACTTGGGCAACATCATAACAAGGTGGGAGGAGTCATTTGGTGAGTTCGGAGTGAAATCCAATTGCTAGAACTAAGCAAAACACCAACCACTCCATGTAAGGAATGAACTGGGTGCGAACTTGAATTTTTCAATTTCTTACACCTATTGATTTCGGATCGATTCCAAAACTAGGGCAACATCATAATAAGGTGGGAGGCGTCATTTGGTGATTTTGGAGTGAAATCCAATCGCTAGAACTGTTGAAAACACCAACCACTCCATGTAAGGAACGAACAGGGTGCGAACTTGAATTGACCAATTTCTTACACCTATTGATTTCGGATCGATTCCAAAAGTTGGGCAACATCATAATACTTTGGGAGGAGTCTTTTATTGTGTTTGGAGTGAAATCCAATAGCTAGAACTAAGCAAAACACCAACCACTCCATGTAAGGAACGAACTGGGTGCGAACTTGAATTGTCCAATTTCTTACACCTATTGATTTCGGATCGATTCCAAAACTTGGGCAACATCATAATAAGGTGGGAGGAGTCATTTATTGTGTTTGGAGTGCAATCCAATAGCTAGAACTAAGGAAAACACCAACCACTCCACGTAAGGAACGAACAGGGTGCGAACTTGAATTGTCCAATTTCTTACACCTATTGATTTCGGATCGATTCCGAAACTTGGGCAACATCATTATAAGGTGGGAGGAGTCATTTGGTGATTTTGGAGTGAAATCCAATAGCTAGAACTAAGCAAAACACCAACCACTCCTTGTAAGGAACGAACTGGGTGCGAACTTGAATTGTCCAATTTCTTACACCTATTGATTTCGGATAGATTCCAAAACTTAGGCAACATCATAATAAGGTGGGAGGAGTCTTTTATTGTGTTTGGAGTGAAAGCCAATAGCTAGAAGTAAGCAAAACACCAACCACTCCATGTAAGGAACGAACTGGGTGCGAACTTGAATTGTCCAATTTCTTACACCTATTGATTTCGGATCGATTCCAAAACTTGGGCAACATCATAATAACGTGGGAGGAGTCATTTATTGTGTTTGGAGTGCAATCCAATAGCTAGAACTAAGCAAAACACCAACCACTCCATGTAAGGAACGAACAGGGTGCGAACTTGAATTGTCCAATTTCTTACACCTATTGATTACGGATCGATTGCAAAACTTGGGCAACATCATAATAAGGTGGGAGGAGTCATTTATTGTGTTTGGAGTGCAATCCAATAGCTAGAACTAAGCAAAACACCAACCACTCCATGTAAGGAACGAACTTGGTGGGAACTTGAATTGTCCAATTTCTTGCACCTATTGATTTCGGATCAATTCCAAAACTTGGGCAACATCATCATAAGGTGCTAGGAGTCATTTGGTGAGTTTGGAGTGAAATCCAATAGCTAGAACTAAGCAAAACACCAACCACTCCATGTAAGCAACGAACTGGGGGCGAACTTGAATTGTCCAATTTCTTACACCTATTGATTTCGGATCGATTCCAAAACTTGGCCAACATCATAATAAGGTGGGAGGAGTCATTTGGTGAGTTTGGAGTGAAATCCAATTGCTAGAACTAAGCAAAACACCAACCACTCCATGTAAGGAATGAACTGGGTGCGAACTGGAATTTTTCAATTTCTTACACCTATTGATTTCGGATCGATTCCAAAACTTGGGCAACATCATAATAAGGTGGGAGGAGTCTTTTATTGTGTTCGGAGTGAAATCCAATAGCTAGAACTAAGCAAAACACCAACCACTCCATGTAAGGAACGAACTGGGTGCGGACTTGAATTGTCCAATTTCTTACACCTATTGATTTCGGATCGATTCCAAAACTTGGGCAACATCATAATAAGGTGGGAGGAGTCATTTGGTGAGTTTGGAGTGAAATCCAATCGCTAGAACTATTGAAAACACCAACCACTCCATGTAAGGAACGAACAGGGTGCGAACTTGAATTGTCCAATTTCTTACACCTATTGATTTCGGATCGATTCCAAAACTTGGGCAACATCATAATAACGTTGGAGGAGTCATTTATTGTGTTTGGAGTGCAATCCAATAGCTAGAACTAAGCAAAACACCAACCACTCCATGCAAGGAACGAACAGGGTGCGAACTTGAATTGTCCAATTTCTTACACCTATTGATTTCGGATCGATTCCAAACTTGGGCAACATCATAATAAGGTGGAAGGAGTCATTTGGAGAGTTTGGAGTGAAATCCAATTGCTAGAACTAAGCAAAACACCAACCACTCCATGTAAGGAATGAACTGGGTGCGAACTTGAATTTTTCAATTTCTTACACCTATTGTTTTCGGATCGATTCCAAAACTTGGGCAATATCATAATAAGGTGGGAGGAGTCTTTTATTGTGTTCGGAGTGAAATCCAATAGCTAGAACTAAGCAAAACACCAACCACTCCATGTAAGAAACGAACTGGGTGCGAACTTGAATTGTCCAATTTCTTACACCTATTGATTTCGGATCGATTCCAAAACTTGGGCAACATCATAATAAGGTGGAACGAGTCAATTGGACAGTTTGGAGTGAAATCCAATCGCTAGAACTATTGAAAATACCAACCACTCCATGTAAGGAACAAACAGGGTGCGAAGTTGAATTGTCCAATTTCTTACACCTATTGATTTCGGATCGATTCCAAAACTTGGGCAACATCATAATAAGTTGGGAGGAGTCTTTTATTGTGTTCGGAGTGAAATCCAATAGCTAGAACTAAGCAAAACACCAACCACTCCATCTAAGTAACGAACTGGGTGCGAACTTGAATTGTCCAATTTCTTACACCTATTGATTTCGGATCGATTCCAAAACTTGGGCAAAATCATAATAAGGTGGGAGGAGTCATTTATTGTGTTTGGAGTGCAATCCAATAGCTAGAACTAAGCAAAACACCAACCACTCCATGTAAGGAACGAACTGGGTGCGAACTTGAATTGTCCAATTTCTACACCTATTGATTTCGGATCAATTCCGAAACTTGGGCAACATCATTATATGGTGGGAGGAGTCATTTGGTGAGTTTGGAGTGAAATCCAATCGCTAGAAACTATTGAAAACACCAACCCACTCCATGTAAGGAACAAACAGGATGCGAACTTGAATTGGTCCATTTCTTACACCTAATGATTTCGGATCGATTCCAAAACTTGGGCAACATCATAACAAGGTGGGAGGAGTCATTTGGTGAGTTCGGAGTGAAATCCAATTGCTAGAACTAAGCAAAACACCAACCACTCCATGTAAGGAATGAACTGGGTGCGAACTTGAATTTTTCAATTTCTTACACCTATTGATTTCGGATCGATTCCAAAACTAGGGCAACATCATAATAAGGGTGGGAGGCGTCATTTGGTGATTTTGGAGTGAAATCCAATCGCTAGAACTGTTGAAAACACCAACCACTCCATGTAAGGAACGAACAGGGTGCGAACTTGAATTGACCAATTTCTTACACCTATTGATTTCGGATCGATTCCAAAAGTTGGGCAACATCATAATACTTGGGAGGAGTCTTTTATTGTGTTTGGAGTGAAATCCAATAGCTAGAACTAAGCAAAACACCAACCACTCCATGTAAGGAACGAACTGGGTGCGAACTTGAATTGTCCAATTTCTTACACCTATTGATTTCGGATCGATTCCAAAACTTGGGCAACATCATAATAAGGTGGGAGGAGTCATTTATTGTGTTTGGAGTGCAATCCAATAGCTAGAACTAAGGAAAACACCAACCACTCCACGTAAGGAACGAACAGGGTGCGAACTTGAATTGTCCAATTTCTTACACCTATTGATTTCGGATCGATTCCGAAACTTGGGCAACATCATTATAAGGTGGGAGAGTCATTTGGTGATTTTGGAGTGAAATCCAATAGCTAGAACTAAGCAAAACACCAACCACTCCTTGTAAGGAACGAACTGGGTGCGAACTTGAATTGTCCAATTTCTTACACCTATTGATTTTCGGATAGATTCCAAAACTTAGGCAACATCATAATAAGGTGGGAGGAGTCTTTATTGTGGTTTGGAGTGAAAGCCAATAGCTAGAAGGTAAGCAAAACACCAACCACTCCATGTAAGGAACGAACTGGGTGCGACTTGAAATTGGTCCAATTCTTACACACTATTGATTTCGGGATCGATTCCAAAACTTGGGCACATCATAATAACGTGGGAGGAGTCATTTATTGTGTTTGGAGTGCAATCCAATAGCTAGAACAAGCAAAACAACCAACCACTCCATGTAAGGACGAACAGGGTGCGAACTTGAATTGTCCAAATTTCTTACACCTATTGATTACGGATCGATGTGCAAAACTTGGGCAACATCATAATAAGGTGGATGAGTCATTTATTGTGTTGGAGTGCAATCCAATAGCTAGACTAAGCAAACACCAACCACTCAGGTAAGGAACGAACTTGGTGGGAACTTGAATTGTCCCAATTTCTTGCACCTATTGATTTCGGATCAATTCCAAAACTTGGGCAACATCATCATAAGGTGCTAGGAGTCATTGGTGAGTTTGGAGTGAAATCCAATAGCTAGAAACTAAGCAAAACACCAACCACTCCATGTAAGCAACGAACTGGGGGCGAACTTGAATTGTCCAATTTCTTACACCTATTGAGTTCGGATCGATTCCAAAACTTGGCCAACATCATAATAAGGTGGGAGGATCATTTGGTGAGTTGGAGTGAAATCCAATTGCTAGAACTAAGCAAAAACACCAACCACTCCATGTAAGGAATGAACTGGGTGCGAACTGGAATTTTTCAATTTCTTACACCTATTGATTTCGGATCGATTCCAAAACTTGGGCAACATCATAATAAGGTGGGAGGAGTCTTTTATTGGTTTCGGAGTGAAATCCAATAGCTAGAACTAAGCAAAACACCAACCACTCCATGTAAGGAACGAACTGGGTGCGGACTTGATTGTCCAATTTCCTTACACTATTGATTTCGGATCGATTCCAAAACTTGGGCAACATCATAATAAGGTGGGAGGAGTCATTTGGTGATTTTGGAGTGAAATCCAATCGCTAGAACTATTGAAAACACCAACCACTCCAGTAAGGAACGAACAGGGTGCGAACTTGAATTGTCCAATTTCTTTCACCTAATTGATTTCGGATCGATTCCAAACTTGGGCAACATCATAATAACGTTGGAGGAGTCCATTTATTGTGTTTGGAGTGCAATCCAATAGCTAGAACTAAGCAAAACACAACCACTCCATGCAAGGAACGAACAGGGTGCGAACTTGAATTGTCCAATTTCTTACACCTATTGATTTCGGATCGATTCCAAAACTTGGGCAACATCATAATAAGGTGGAGGAGTCATTTGGAGAGTTTGGAGTGAAATCCAATCGCTAGAACTATTGAAAACACCAACACTCCATGTAAGGAACAAATAGGGTGCGAACTTGAATTGTCCAATTTCTTACACCTATTGATTCGGATCGATTCCAAAACTTGGGCAACATCATAATAAGGTGGGAGGAGTCTTTTATGTGGTGTTCGGAGTGAAATCCAATAGTTAGAATAAGCAACACACAA